>JAVTVY010023504.1:0-95749 GCA_036873755.1 Hanleya hanleyi
TTATTCATATGCAAATGAGATCGTGTGTAATAACATTGAATTGACTGCCTGCATGGGGAATACCTTGTCCCTTCGGAAGCCCAAATTCAGCTCTGGGTGAGGATGCGCGATTCACCAGCAAGAGGCAATTGAAAGGGGTTTCAAATTAACGCTGCAGTATTATGGGTTTGTGTGTTAATGTGTGGCCCTTGTTCGTCCTGTAAATTTCACAATACCTCATTCAAACTTGTTATATCTTGTCTTTGATTGCATCTATCGTTTAATGAAACATAGACAGGAAATCACACAGTTGACAAACGTCAGTTTTCCCACCAGGGGACACAAACAAATTTTTGCGATGTGAAGCACCGACAACAATCATCTCTGCATGTGCTCTGTTTTGTTCAAATATAGTTATCATAAAGACTTACTCTTTCCGGTTTTGTTAAATATTTTATTGTGAATGAAAATATTTCTTACGCCTACCGATGCACGAACTTACCAAAATTCCAGCAATCAAAAATTCTTTGGAATTACACCGCGCATTTTTACACTCAAAACATCGCTATCGCCATTCCATTACTCCATATGCTAAACAAATTTGAGAAACATTTAAATGGCATTAGGTAAAGTTTCGGAGATGAGAACATACCAGTATTTAATTAATATTCAGAACGATATCATACTTCGACTTTTACTTTTAGTAAACTGTTACAGTACCGATACCGTAATAGATATTCTCATACTTGAAACAAACCAGTCGAAACGTGTATTGCCGACTGACACTCGGTTCTCTTGTACAATCCGCCGTTAATTCAACATTAATTTTGTGTCATAGGTCCGGGATATTTATTCAAGTCCTGGATGGTGTGTGTAAAATCATGCACAGTGAAGACCAAAAAGTCTATGACAGTCCGCTAATCTGTCTAAAACTTCGTGATACAATCCTACACAAATTTGCCGTTGGTTCATTTTCAGGGTTCACAACAACAACGTCGACATACCGAACGACTCGAACATGGAATACTCTAATATGTGTATAGTTTTATATTTCCAGAATATTCATTCAATTCCATGTCAGTTAGGTTTCATAATGTATAGATCATAGCTAATACTGAACAAAAAGGAAGGAATACGTTCAATGTTTTGGCCTACTTTTACAATGTTATTATGGACGCGAATTTACGGACGTCAGCTCAAAAATCTGCATGATCGTGCTGAACTCGTCACTCGATAAATATGCTCGACTTCCTCGAATAAAATTAGACGCCTTTATCAGGGTAGAGGAGATTTTCTGACATCATACACTGCATTTTATGGAAACTGATGAGATATCAAAGTTAATACACGGTAATAAATACGATCACTACGACCACGGCGAAGCGGTCCGCCATTTTGGATTCTCCGTGAAAGTCGGCGCGACATTTAATTCGAACACTCGCGTTTTTCTAGAATTCGCTCAACAAATAATTCGAAAGTAGCCAATTTTTGGAGTGCTGAGTTTCATCACTACATCGCGAATTAATAGGGAAATTACCGTACATGTATCTAACTATGTCAGATGACAAGAAAAAATTTTAATCAGAAAGTCATAAAACCTCATCAGGAATAGCTATGGGGTCAGTTAGCGTTACCTGAAATATAAAAAAAATATGCTCCTTAAGGGCTGGGCACTTTTTTGGTCGGAAAACCACAAAAGGATAGGTTTGGTGACTTAATCTAAAACCAAAAAGGTTTTTGAATGCCCAGTGAGAAAAGCAACAATGAAATTTAGAGCATCCAATTGCAGAGGGGATATTGGCTTTTCTCAGAATTACTATTTAGTCAAATATTCAACATATGCTGATGGAATCCTTTAATATCCACCTGTAAATGACATCCTGACTAAATTTTCACATTTTTTCACAACCCTTCATATTTTGGGTGGGGGAGCATACCTGTCTCTCAAACATGGAATATATGTTTTTTTTAATGGAGCCCATAGCTTTAGCTACGCAAAGCTCGATATAGGTGCCACAATGATGTCCGTCTGTCTATCTGCAGGACCATTAGGAGCATATTTTTTTTTTATTTCAGGTCACGCTAACTGACCCCATAGCTATTCCTGATGAGGTTTTATGACTTTCTGATTAAAATTTTTTCCTGTCATCTGACATAGTTAGATACATGTACCCTTCAAAAGAAATTCCAGGTCACTGAATACCCTAAAATGTTAAAGTTTTGGAATCGGCCTCACCCTATGTCTCCTGAACTAAGGCCCCCAGAATCCTCATATATTTTGGATGCTTGCATCAGGCTACACTTCTTCAACCCATCCACTACCCTTGGAAAGCATGTCCCCACCCCTGGGGAACCGAGCCCCACCCTCTATCTCCTAAAATAAACTTCGCCTGACCCCATACCCTCATATAGTCTGGGAGATTAAATCATGCTACAATTCAACCTATCCACTACCCTCGGGGAGCATGTCCCCATCCCTGGGGCACCGAGACCCACCCTCTATCTCTTAAACTATGCTTAATTGCCTGACCCCATACCCTCATATGATCTGGGAGCTTAGATCATGCTACGCTTATTCAACCCACCCACTACCCCAGTAAGCATGTCCCTCAGGGAGCATGTCCCCACCCCTGGAGCACTGAGCCCCACCCTATATCTTTTAAACTAAGCTTCGCCTGACCCTATGCAATCATATATTCTGTGAGCTTACATCATCCTACACTTATTTGACCCATCCACCATCTACACTTATTCAACCCATCCACTACCCCCGAGAGCATGTCCTCACTCCCGGGGGCACCGAGCCCCACCCTCGATCTCTCATATACCCTCATATATTCTGGGAGCTTACATCATTCTACATGTACACTTATTCAATGCATTGCCCGACCCCATACCATCATACATGTATTTCAATTTCTAATTTTATATCTCTTATATGTGAAACTAAGATACTATTAGGTATGAGATGCAGTGTACATTGTATATATACACACACATAACGAATCACCTACACACACATAGCGAATCACCTACAGTATATTCCTTTATAGTCATTACTAATAGTTTGATGACATTATTTTGTTTGAGAAGTACAATATTCAATAACCGGCGAGGCAATCCCGCAGTACTGAACCTCTATCAGTTTTGCATTTCATGTCGCCTTAAATGAAGCTTTTGCACAAACCATATTTTTGTCCACACATTTAAGTACTATATTAAAACTTAGTTTGTGGTGTACCAGTCTTTACCAGTGCACATTATTATATAGCATTGCACCTGTACGATTGAAAACTTTTGTCATTTTATGCTTTTATTTGCATACAAATGTGAGGGTTTACCCACAAGGCTGGTGTCCCATTTCGTACTGCAAATGATACCTCCACTCCAACTATAACATTGTTAATAGCTCTGTCAGAAAAGGGATTACATTATCCACATATCATGACTCAAAGCTACACCAAGAACGTGCTCCAAATTGCATGGTGAATTGTTCTAACTATACATGTACATATACGTAATGAGCTGTACATGCTTACTTTGGAAAAGAAATGTAATCTTTATTTCAAGTTTTATAATATAGTGCCACTTTCAATCCAACCTCAACATCACTGATATAGAAACCATATTTTTATACCCCCCGTACACGTAGTGTAGGGGGGCGTATACTGGTTTCAGCTTGTCCGTCCGTCCGCAACATTTCGTTTCCGGAGCATAACTTGACAACCGCTACTTGGATTTCTCCCAAATTTGGTATGCAGCTACTATACCATGAGACCTCGCTTGGGATTGCGTTTGGCGCATGTGTGTCTACAGGTGGCGCCACCTATTGTCTGTCCGAAACATTTCGTTTCCAGAGCATAACTTGACAACCGCTACTTGGATTTCTCTCAAATTTGGTGCAGCTACCATGCCATGAGACCTCGCTTGGGATTGCGTTTGGTGCATGTGCGTCTACAGGTGGCCCCACCTAGGGTAAAAACTTGTTCTTGTCAGTCCGTAACATTTCGTTTCCGGAGCATAACTTGACAGCCGCGCTCTTTGGATTCCTCTCAAATTTGGTATGCAGCTACCATGTCATGAGACCTCGCTTGGGTTTGACGCATGTGCGTCTGAAGGTGGCGCCACCTGGGGTCAAAATTTTCTCTTGTCAGTCCGTAACATTTAGTTTCCTGAGCATAACTTGACAACAGCTTATTACATACCATGAGACCTCACTTGGGATTGCGTTTGGTGCGTGTGCGTCTACAGGTGGCGCCACCTATGGGCAGAATTTTCTCAGTTGGTCCGTAACATTTAGTTTCCGGAGCATAACTTGACAACCGCTACTTGGATTCCTCTAAAATTTGGTATGCAGCTACCATACCATGAGACCTCGCTTGGGATTGCGTTTGGCGCATGTGCGTCTACAGGTGGCACTACCTAGGGTCAAAACTTTCTATTGTCGGTCCATAACATTTCGTTTCCGAAGAATAACTTGACAACAGCTAATTGGATTCTTCTCAAATTTTGTTTGTGGCGCCACCTATGAGCAGAATTTTCTCAGTCCGTAACATTTCGTTTCTGGAGCATAACTTGACAACCGCTGATTAGATTCTTAAATTTTGTATGTACATGTAGCTACCATACCATGAGACCTCACTCGGGATGGCGCATATGCATCTACAGGTGGCGCCACCTGGGGGCAAAATTTTCTCTGTCGATCCATAACACTTTGTGTCTGGAGCATAACATGTGTAGACAATCCGTTGTCAACTGGTTACATACCGTGCCGCCACCAAATGCAACCTAAATGAACTTACCCGTAAACTACTATAACATGTATACTTATATTCCACTACAAATATTCGTCAATTTCTATCAAATGTGCATCCGGGGGGGTATCTTATAAGCATGCTTACTGATCATTTCCACCGCCACCCGATGCAATCCCATTCAACTTAAGGCCCGTTTCCACAGCACGCGTCGCGACAATCACAACTGCAAACCACAACGTTTTGCAGTTTGGCGCATTTCCACAGCACGCGTTATGACAGCGACACTCTCGGCATTCCAGCCATTCAACGGACGGGATTCCCCTCAACGTAACCGGGTTAACGATTTCTATCCCCTCCGATTGGTCGATAGTTCAGCGACAACGCGTTGAAATAGCCCTGGTTCTAACTTTGTCGCGCGTCAAAAATGTGGTTCTGATGTCGCTGCGACTGACGCGTGCTGTGAGTACTACACCATTGAATAACATGATGGCTATTTTTTGGATGTGGTTGTCGCTGCGAAAACGCCTGCTGTGGAAATGGGCCTTAACTCGTGAAACGTTAACCACCAACATGTATCTATGCCTTACGGGGGGTATCTTGTAAGCAGCCTTACAGATCATTTTGATCAAATGTGTGCATCCCTCAGACTATGATCTAGTTATGTATTGTCATTTCAAATATGTGCATTGCCAATGATGTGCAACCCTAAAGGGCTCGATCTTTTTTGTGAAGCTGCATGTTAATAATTTTGTAATTAATATTGATTACTACATTAGTTTCTGTGTATTTTGAAACCTAATTTACTTATTGCGTTTATAAATAGAAATGTTGACTACATAGCTTAATTAATCAACTGAGGACTCATATGATTAGAATAGATTCAAGCAAACCTACACATGTTCATAGGCTAGCTTATGTATGTTTTCAATTTTCCAATCACTTTTATGTGGTGTAAATTCCTACCCCCCAAAAAACTTCTTTTTTATGAAGCTAAATACTTTATTCATATGTGAAGATATTACATGAATGTACATCTCTATGTCTAGGCTAATTGCCTGGGGCTGTGATACTGACCTTGTGTCTGCAGTCAGTTTTATACCAAGATATGACTGATAACTCTATCATGCAGAACAGTTAGACTGAGGTTATTGGGAATTTACTTACATGTATACTTTATCTACTTTTAATAAGAAAACTATTTCAGTTGGGTAATACATGAAAAGTTACCAAAGGTTCAAAATCAGAATTTTATCAATTATATTAATTATAACAATATCTCATGAGGGATTGTAGCTTACGTAATTATCTTATGTTGATGGACCAGAACCCTATGGAAGATAACACATGACCCTGTCCTAGTGTTAAACCTAGTTTAATACTAATAGTACAGGTTGTATGAACTATGGGCTCTACCACACATACATCTGAATCCCAACACTCATTGACGGGTTTGGGTTCGTTAAGTTTATGGTGAATCTCAGTAAGAATTGATTCAGCTTGAGTTTTAAAATGCTTAACCCTTTGAACCCGAGAGTTTCCATGTCTGTTAACATCTGACCCTGATCTTCACGCTAAAATAGGGATATAAATGACAATTTCAGGGGCAGATACAGGCCTTACTTTATACCGTTATACGGCGCCCAAAATAAACGAGGTCTAAAAACGCCCAAATTAAGAAACGAAAAACGCCCAAATTACGACGAAAAAAATCACGTATTTTAGTTTATTGTGCAGCAAATTTACGTTTTGTATTTAATTTTGAGATGGTTTACTCACGTTTGCGTTTGTCACTTCGAAAATGAAGCGGCGAAATCAAGACGTAAATTACCAATGCGAGCCGCCATGTTATATTTACCAACCCGATTCATATGAACTTCACTTGACAACTTGATAGGGAAATCATAACTTTAACTGCGCTGAACGCTAGCCGGAAGTTATCTTCTTGTGGGCCGCGTGGAACGAGGTGTTTGCGCAGCGACCCCTGGTGGCGAGGTTGATTCGAGCAGACTTTTACTTCCGTGAAGAAAGCAGACAAAACTGCCTCGTGGTCGGCCAGCGACAACCGGGAGTTCTCATAATCCGAAAAGCGCCAGCTGTGCCCACAGTCAGAAGAGAACTGCTGAGCTTGTGAAGACAACGGGCGGAGGAATAGGCCGTTTTATTCAGAAACGTCCACGGACCGATCCTGGTAATTTCATGTTCCTAAGTCATGGTCTTTGGGAGTTGTCTCCCCTTGGTCTATATCACCAGTGCAGAGATCTCCAGGTTGCCAAGTCTCACAGAATTTCCGTGAGTATCAAGAAATATGGACTAACCTCCCGGTTTTATGGAAGAGTTTAGAAATCTCACGGAATTTATAGAATATCTTCTAAAAAGTCTAAATCTGCACACAAAAAAGACTCATTTTCTCATAAAAATCATAATATAACATTTTTCTACTCGTGAAAATTGGGATGTAATATAACATTTTTGACAATTTTTCTATAAAAACTGAGATAATCTCATATGGAAATTTATTATCTGGAAATGCGTCTGATGCGTTTTAGAGCATCTGAGAACGTCTAGCGGCTGGGGCCCTAAGCGGGCCCTAGACCCCCAGCCAAAGTTTTTCAAACTAAAAGGGCACCCAAATTAAAAAGCTGTATCTGCCCCTGAATTTTGTCATATGCGTAATCTAAACAGCTTTGCTCACGCCATGGGGACTCTACAAGTGGCAGAGGATCCCTTTTGGACTTGGCCGACCAAACTAAAACTGTGGAGCGGATACGACTTAAAACGTTATCTGATTGGCTGAATAGTCGGTTCTGACGTCAGAAGCCGCTAAAGCAGCCTCTCGGGTATACACATTATTTGAATAGGCCACTAAAGCGACTTCCAGTGTCCAAAGGGTTAAATCAATCCATCTATAATCCTTTGGCTTAATTTAACTTGAAGTCCATACCAATTTTTTTTTTTTAACTGTTTTTTGTACTGTTAACCTACATTTTACAGATTTTTAATATTTTATATTTTCTGTATCATGTATATATGTGTAAAAACAGTTTCAAATTTTAGAAAAGAAAGTGTGTTTGTCATTACTGAGTGTAATTGGTCATATTATAGAGTAATTATATTGCCAATGGTTAAAGGCTATTTTATTTGTTTTATCAACCCATACTTGTAACAGCAACC
Source organism: Hanleya hanleyi (assembly GCA_036873755.1). Taxonomy (NCBI): domain Eukaryota; kingdom Metazoa; phylum Mollusca; class Polyplacophora; order Lepidopleurida; family Hanleyidae; genus Hanleya; species Hanleya hanleyi. The sequence goes on from JAVTVY010023504.1 coordinate 7,908, forward strand.
TTTGAAGTGTGAGTTTAGTTTTTATTATCAGTTGTTTTATTTTCTTGCTGCATTTCTTGTTTATTTGGCTCGCTACATCTAATGTCCAGAAGGTGTCGGTGGGAACGATTATTAAAGCGCTTGTCAAAAATGTATATATGAAGATTTTTTTTGTTAATTGACATTTGAAATACATGTAGTTGATGTATGTTGACATCTTCATCAGTGAAACCTTTTAAGAAACCAGATATACATGAATTACATGAATGTGTTCATAAATTACAAAAATGGGCTGTAAAAGTGACAAATTACATGAACGGCCACACACAAATTTCAGATCTCCCAAAGAAAGACTTTCTACAGAGTTATGGCCCTTTATCCTGGCCATCAACATTTTTTTGTTCGGTCCATCTCTCCAGTAGCGCCTTTTTGATTGATGGATCCTACATCATGCTAGGAGAAATGGTTCCTTGCAGTGTAGTACCAGGCGTTGCTTTTCGTTGAAATCTATGGGAATCCAAACAGATTCTTGCAATCTAATTCTATGGGAATCCAAAGCTCTCATTTGTACACAGCATGTTTACATTTTTGGGGAAACTGTTGGATTGCCATGAATAATTGTGGGGGAGTGCTGATGGGAATGAGATTGCTCATCTCGTGGAGATATTCCATCAAGGTACATGTTTATCTATCTACACCATGTATAATGTATAAAGACAGGTAAAGTGGACCAGATAAACTTAATCTGATAATGATTCAGAATTAATGGTCATACATATACCTATCAGGTGTTCTACTCTTATATTGTTATGATCATTCTTTAATAATGTCTTACCATAATCAAGGAGTACACCCACCCTTAGCTGACAGGTACTTGCTATCAAACAGGTTTGAATTACATGTATGTGACAGATCTCCTGGAGTTTTTAAAATTAATTAGTGATAAAAATCTTTTTTCTGAAGAAGTATATTCAGACCATGATATCTTGACCATTTATTGTAGGTCTGACAATGAGTCATTGGTTATTATTACATAACATTCACAAGAATGGTAATTAACTTCTTACAATGTAATTCATTTCTTCTCATACATTTTTGTGAAGTGAATACACTCATGTGGCTGTCACCATTTTTTATATGTTTAATTTGTATTGTTATCCCTCGGCCATTTTGGCCTCGGGGTATTGTCGTTGCCATGTACGTCCGTCCGTCCGTCTGTTAACACATTTTAGGCAAAACCGCTTGAGATACAACCACCAAATTTTCAACACTTATTTATCTAGTGCTAAGTCAGACGCCTATTGAAAGTGGCTTCCCTCGGCCCATATTTTACAGAGTTCTGCCCCTTTACAGATATATTAATTTCTGTCCTATATGCCTGAATATAACCAACTATATCTACAGAACTGTGTTTTGTATAGCTACTATATTTTGGAAACTTATTTATATTGTTGTATTCTACAAGCCAACAAAGGATTACTCGCCTCGGCTTATGGAGTTATGCCCCTTTCGGATGTTTTAAAATCCGATTTTGTTATCTGTAGTTGAATGTATAAGTTATATCTGCAGATCCGTGTTTGGTACAGCTTATTCGTGTCGGTTCTTATTTTACAGTAGTGCTAAGTCAGACGCCTATCGAAAGTGGCCCATACTTTACAGAGTTATGCCCCTTTACTGATCTATTAATTTCTATTTCTGTCCTATATGCCTGAATGTAACCAACTATATCTGCAGAACTGTGTTCGGTATAGCTACTATATTTTGGAAACTTATTTATATTGTTGTATTCTACAAGCCAACAAAGGATTACTCGCCTCGGCTTATGGAGTTAAGCCTCTTTCGGATGTAATAATCTCCGATTTTGTTATCTGTAGTTGAATGTACAAGTTAAATCTGCAGATCCATGTTCGGTACAGCTTATTCGTCTCGGTTCTTATTTTACAGTAGTGCTAAGTCAGACGCCTATCGAAAGTGGCCCATACTTTACAGAGTTATGCCCCTTTACTGATATATTAATTTCTATTTCTGTCCTATATGCCTGAATGTAACCAACTATATCTGCAGAACTGTGTTCGATATAGCTACTATATTTTGGAAACTTATTTATATTGTTGTATTCTACAAGCCAACAAAGGATTACTCGCCTCGGCTTATGAAGTTAAGCCTCTTTTGGATGTAATAATCTCCAATTTTGTTATCTGTAGCTGAATGTACAAGTTAAATCTGCAGATCCATGTTCAGTACAGCTTATTCGTCTCGGTTCTTATTTTACAGAGTGCTAAGTCAGACACCTATCGAAAGTGGCTCCCTCGACCCATATTTTACAGAGTTATGTCCCTTTACAGATATATAATTTTTCTATTTCTGTCCTATATGCCTGAATGTAACCAACTACCAGTATATCTTGATCATCCCACATAGAACTATCTCTTCCCCAATTCACACTACACATGGGCAGGGGTTATTCTAGCCCAAAATCTTTCATCTACTCAATTTGAGAATTTCCTAAAACTCAATTTTTCGGCGCGCCGTTGGCGCGCCTATAATTTAAAAATACTCAATATTTTCATTGTTATCATCTTTTTGTACCAGAAACTCAATATATCCATGATTTTCATAGTTTCGGCTCAGAAACTCAATTATGCAAACATTTTCATAGGGGTAACTAAAAGAAATTCAAAACCGACATTTAAAAAGACCTGTCCATTGTACACGTAGATTGGTTCAGTAAATGCAGTCTACAGTTTTTGTATGTACAGGAATATCTAATTATTATCAGTATGTGACCATGCAATATAGAGTAAATGCTCTAATAATTCAAACATATTTTCTGTTTTATCGAGACTAAGATGTGAACAGCGACAGTTGAAACTGGTATAGAGTAGCATTGACTGAAACCAACTGCATGTCCTATGATTGAGTAATGTTATGGTAGTTTTTAAATCCTTGAAGTTGGGATATTGAAATATATCCTAATTGGGATATTTTGACCGATTTTCAAACTAAACCGCAATGGCGAATTTCGGCATCTAAAGTACAAAAGCAAGATAGAATTTACTTGACAAAACTGCCAATGCGATTGTATAATTTTGCTGAGTTTTTCTCACCCAAGTTATTCTCTCTGATATTAAAATTACATGCATTCTTTTTTCATGTTGCTGCAGTATACTTCCCATCAATCACCACTTTTGTATGTTTTTAAACAAACAAAATAACTAGGAGAATATGCCAGCTTGAAAATATGGAATTATAAAAAAAATATCCAAAGTGGGATATTTTATGATCTCAATTGGGATAGATATTTTATACCAATTGGTCCTTTCCCCTGATCTGGTAAAGGGTCATTTAGTGTGGGTTGCATGTAAAATGTTTGAAAAGTTGTCAATATTTTTAAATTAATACTCGATTATCAACCTGAAAACTTCCGTTTTCACTCTGTCCCTAAACCACAGTAAATGACCCTTACGGCGTAGCATTGTGCTGTATCGATTTTTTTCGGCGGTATCGTGTTGTACAGAATAGACTATACGACGACTGAAACAACATAGACTTTGTTATTTAGTGTAGTCTCTGATTGGCGTCAGACGATACCAGTTGAGAAAAATATTTTGCATCAGTTGATCCATGGAGCAGTAGGCATGGTTGATCGAACAATTTCATTCACATATTACTTTATTCACCGTGTGCTGTTGGTTTTCGGGCCGCTGGTTTGCGACTGCCCTCGTCCATGCTGTCAAAGTGTTTGTGGTGTGTTTCTGTTAAAGAGCACGCGCTCTCATATGTATACCACCCCTTGGCAGATCTTCGTAACGCGGTGTTTCATTGGGTAGTAATTCCAACGACATAATCACTCGTCCAATGAATAAGCGCAAGACTGAAGCCGTTCTCCTGCGTACCGTTCAGATTGCCAATATCACCTTTGTGCGGAGAGTTACACTGCGCCAGGAAACAACAACAACGACAACAGACGTCGGTTCGTGAACTCGGGACAAGATTCAAGGATTAAAATAAGTTTATTCCGATACAACTACACAACAATGAAGACCAGTAAATCAGCAAAACTCAATATTTTTTTCGCGCGCAAGCGCGCGTAATGGGGAAAATTACGAGAAACTGAATTTGTCGAGGGAAAACTCAATTTGCAAAAGTCCTCAAAACTCAATTTCGGAAATTTCTCATCGGGATTACCACGATGAGAAAACGGCTAGAAAAACCCCTGATGGGTCACAATCACTTGGGGAAAGCCGAGGGGTTTTGATTAGATCAATCTCATGTTGAAGATTGTCGTGGTGATCGAAGACTGCCATTCTATGAGAAATACAGTTTTGGGTACTCATACCTATATTTAATGCATATACATGAATCAGATAATTTTTGTCATTTTTCGTTTCCACATGTCTCCCATTAACAGCCTGTGAATACAAAGGGGCACATTGGTACCATATGCATGTGTATATGCACGGTTCAACATGAATACCTTGTCATCAGATGTCACTGTCATGTTTCATCCACATACGCCAGTAGGTAGCGCCACCCTTTGTTTCTTTCTTAACACCTCATTAAAGACTTACCTGTATGGTGAGGAATGGATGGCTGTAAGGGGAGAAGGGAGGCCATTGCATGCATTTGTGCAAGTTGCCTATGTATCTGAATGTTCTAATTGCTACAACCTTGTCACGGAGGAAATATTTCTCAGTGAATTTGGGAAATTAATCAGGGAAATATCAGGGAATTTTGTTTCCATGAAAAGCTGGGAACCCTGCCAGATGATTGTTGACCTTGATCTATATTTCCAAGATCAAATTACTTGATTTGATTAGAAGCTATATAGAATAGTATATTGCCAGAACCTCAGTGCAGAATTTTTCCCATCAATTAATGCATTGACACGAAATGACCTGGCTCAACTTCCTTTGTATTTCTAAACTGAGATAACAACAGTCAACCCTAGTAGATCACATATTTGTTAACCTACATGATGTTGTCAAAGTTCTAAAAATACATCTTATGCAATGCATGATTGTTGATCGAGTGTATAGACAATAACTGATAGCCGAGGGGTATTGGAGGCTATTTTCTCAATTCCTAGTGACAGCATAGTTGAGAACAGGTTCCATGATGTCACAAGAGGAATGTGACTGATACCATTTCCATTCTAAGGACGTTGCATATGGAAGAGCGCCTTGACGTCAAAGTATTATTCATGGTGAATGGCACATTATATTTGTTTCGAGGCACTTCTGAATTGCAACACTCTCATCCTCCATGGCAGATTTTTTTGAGATTTCTTACACATAATCGTGATAATTTGGTCTTTATGGTATCAAAAAAAAACACAGAAACATTGCATGGAGGTTGAGCTGAGCATTTAGTGTAAGAATTAGGCACCCCGCTAATTCCAGACAGTCTTTCGGCACACATACCTCTAGTCTTGGGCAAAAAGAAGATATATTTTATTCCTAGCAATGTATGCAACACTGAGTAGAAGCAATAATTCCAACCACAGGTTTTGTCAAGGCAATACCATTAAAACTATTTTTCATAAATACTGTAAATCTTGTCAAATACTAGAAGTGTCCGACAAGAAAGGTGAAGGGAAATTTCATCCACAGTGATCGTTGTCATCACTTGATAGAATGTGTGGAATATCGATGATTTTGATGGGCACTCAAGTGGCTGGATTGGTTGAGGTTGATTTGAGTAATTTAAGTTGTTTGGTTATATGAAAGAGTGGTCATGGTTGAGTTGACCTCAGAGAAAGTGTCAGCTTAAGCAATCCCTTCATCATAATATGGTTGTTGTAGCCCTACCCCAGTCCTCCTCTGCCTCTGCCTCCTCCTCTTCCTGTGTAAAACTTGAGCATTCTATTTTGCCGGCTCTATGTGTTTTCTAGTTTGTTTGGTTTTTTTGTGTTTTTTTTTGAAGATTTGGATGTTGTCAGTATGAAGTGGGTATAATTGTTATATGAGGCAGGTATATGTCAGTTACATGTACATGTTTATGTGGGCGTGATGATGGATTAACTAGATTAACAACAATGTTTTTCTCTTTAGGCTATGATATCTTAATCATATACTTCACGGAGTAGGGGGTAAATATTATAACAGTTAATTAGCAGCTAAAATTAGTGGAGATATGGCTCCACACTAAATATTCAGCTTTTTTGTTTTACAAAAGTATAAAACTGGATGTTTCAGATTGTGACTGTCAAAGTAGAAATTTCATTTATACAATCTTTACTTTCATTCTATATTCAATTCATACTGAGTCACTGCCAAATATGTTAGATGAACATGTACAAGTAAAGTGTTGTATAATCATTCACTGATAGTACACATGTATACTCATCACTCATCCCGGTCAGGGGGATAAAGAATTTTTCCATTAACACGATAATTTGAAAACTATATATTGATTCAGTTCACTCTAAATTTTAACTGTAAATATAGTTGGGAATAACTCTCAAGGTATTAATTTTGAGCTCACTATGTCAAAGGTCAAGGCCACTTGGGCTCAAAAGAGAGGGAAAATAACCTGTTCCAAAGTCCTGATTTGCTTCAAACCTTTATTCTATCTTGCACATGGAGCAGAGAATAACCCTATTTATTTTAAAGTCAGACAAGGTCAAGGTCACCTAGGCCAGAATTCCGTTGTTAGTCAACTCTCATACATGTACATGTAAGTCCAGTTCAGGGATGTGGAATATGATCAGATTTCAAGTATACCTCAAACTCATTGCAAGTAATTGATTTTTACCCTTCGGCCATTTTGGCCTGGGGGTATTGTCATCATCATATACGTCCGTAAGTCTGTCCATCCGTCCGTTACTGATTTTAGGCAAAACTGCTTGAGATACAGTGACCAAATTTTAAAAACTTATTTATCTAGTTCGAAATGGCTCCCCTCAGCCCATATTTTACAGTCATGCCCTTTACAGATGTATTCATTTTTGATTTTGTGATATATGTATATGCGTTTAATACAGCTACATGTACTACATTTTGGAAACAATGAATTAGTTGCCTCGACCCTGATCTTACAGAGTTGTGTCCATTTTCGGGTGCAATAATCTCTGATTTTGTGATGTACAATGTAGGCTTGAATTTAACTAGTTATATCTAAATTAACTATGTTTGATACAGGTATGAGGAAACTTTTTATCTAGTCTTCAAGATATCTCCATATTTTATAGAGTTATGCCCCTTGTGTGTTTGAATGTACAGCTAGTGAATTTTGGAAAACTTTTTAATCTAGTTGTATTGTAGGGGAAAATTCATCCTCTCGGACTTTATTTTATGCAGTTTTCCCCCTTTGCATGTATACTCTGTACCTTGACTCTTTTACCACATAATCTCTAGAACTGTGTTTGGTAGAGTCAACAAATTTTGGTAACTGTCTTAGTTATCTTATTGTCCTCAAGACACATATTGACAATGATTCACCTCAACCTATATTTCATGCAGTTATGCCACTTATCAGTCATAATCTGTACCTGATTTCATGATATTTATTATTGTTTGTTACAAAACCTCCATGTGTTTGTTAGTTTACTTTGGCATATATACAGGTATATCAGTAAGTACTATGATAAGCATCCCATCAGACTTGCATGGACATTTCAGAGATTTCTCAATTATGTGTGTCGGTAGCTTGATGATCCCATCTCTTCCCCAATTCACACTACACATGGATCTCAATCACTTGTGGAAAGCCGAGGGGTTTTGATGTGAGCAACCTCATGTTATTGATTATATGGATTTGGTACATATGTGCACTCATCCATCAGTCTGTCTTTAATCTTAGAATGTCTTTGTGACAATGTCTTTGCGATAATGTCTTTGTGATATCCGATGTCTCTCATTGGTACTAAACTTTTGGTATACCTAAACTTATCCATGGGTGAGGTCACAAGATCCAAGCTATGGTTACCAATGTCTGCTTTGTCCATCAGCATAATTATATCATACATGTACATGTGATTGCAGCTTTCTCCTCACATACATGTATGCTCCATATTGTTACTGAAGGTTTTATATTGAAGCTCATAGACTGAAATATTTTACCCAAATGAAAACTCTTTGCAGCAATTTGAAATTGTCTATGTCAAGGGCTTGTAACCCACCTTGGGTCAAAATTGTTGAAATTTGTTTTATTCCACATTTATTTAGTAGTACTAGTATATCGATTCTTTCCCATTATTTTTTATTTTTAAAAGTACAGTTAGTCATATTGATTTATTTTGTCTATTTGAGTGACACTAACGAAGCATCATGTCTGAATCCAAAATGGCTGTACTGTATGGTGATTCACTCCCGCTTGTATATCACACTTTTCACCAATCGGATTAAAAACAGGTCCACTTTGGCATAAGTGGATCTGACCCTCTTCCTAGCTCGGCTCTTATTCTGTGCGAAATTTTGCAGAGCTGCCAGTAACAATGGCAAACTGTTTTTGAACCAGTTCAGTATCACAAGATCGAGTCTAACAGTCTACAAATCACTGAAGGGTTTTATGCGGATTATATTAATCAACTGTTTACTTATATCCCTACTCCATACAGAAATCTCAGATCTGACACCACCAATATACTCAGAGTCCCATTCCCACGTACTGAAATGTTTAATTCTGTCATACTCTAAACCAGTCCTTTGGAATTCCTTACCGTCTGAAACACAACATGTTTCTTCAGTTCAAAGCTTCAAAACATTGTATTTGAAACACAGAGCATCATAAAATGTATGTGTTAAACTAAATTTGTATATCCTTTAAGATGTATGTTGCTTCTTGGTCTGTGTGTTTAGAGAGTTATTAAAGTAATGTAGAGAATTATTTTTGAGTCAGAAGGTCATCAAACGGCATTGAGATAAGGAGATCAGATCCAGTTTGTTTTCATTCTGATCGAGTTTTCACAGTTTTTGTTTCCACATTGAACGATGTCAAATAAGTATTAATATTTTCTTGTTTTGTCTCATCTGACTTCTTAGCAAATCTAGTGGGAGATATATGAGCTCATGGCTCTTGTTTTGTGTGTTTTTTTTTTGTTTTTTGTTTTTTGTTTTTTGTTTTTGTTTTTTTTGTCTTTTGCTTTCTGGCAAAACATGACAACCCATTTATCAAAAAGATGCAACTTCTCCTACTGTGATATAACCTATTCATTGAAAAGATTTCCAATAAAATAGAGAGGGAACTGTTATATTGATGAAGTTGTATAATTGGCCCATTACAGGATTTAGAGGAGGACACCAAGGGAGGGCTCAGTGAGCTCCCAGTTAATGAGCCGCTGCAGGTAAACCAATAAACTTCTCCACACAGGTAAACACCTTCCTCCTACTGCAGAGACACCTGGTGGTGGTTTGGTGAACTAAGGGGTTGCATGCCGACCCCTTGTGGTGGTGGTGGCCTGTGTTTATTTGGTGTATAGGCATGATACTGTATATGTGGATTGCCCCAGTGTAGGCATGATACTGTATATGTGGATTGCCCCTTTTTGTCGTTGATTGTTGCTGCTGATGTTGATGTATACAGCATGCCCAATAGAATTGTTTGCCCAAGCATGATGCATATTCAGGGAATTGTCAGCAGACATGTAACCAATAACAATCTGAAGATTTCCAGCGCTTACACATTGTACAATAACAGATTGTGGGTGTAAAAAATATGAAAACAATAGATTTTTAATATCATTGTGATCATTGACATTTTTGACATCCCAGTTCAAACTTTATTCTGCTCACAGTGAATATCACAAATATTGTTTTGACAGATGATCTATCATCATACATGTATAACCTACCTTGATTAGTGGAAAATTGTTTTCAAGTAACATTTGTTGTTTCCCAGTGATATAATTATCATCGTTTATGTGAACATGTATGGCATGATCATGGGAATCTGGAAGGAATAGAGAAGGGAACTGCATGCTGAAAAAATACATTTCTTTGAAAAATGCTCTGTTCTTTGATCATAAGTGTGGATATACTTCAATCTTTCCAAATGTTGGTAAGGTGGAAAGAAATCAGTTTACACCTTGACGAACCTCTTAGTTGCTGATCATCAAACTCAATCTTGAATCTACAAAATTCTTTTTCATAACTCAATAACTATTCTATTGATATAAATCTGGCACAAATCAGTTTGGACGTTGAGGTGCTCAACTCTGGTTTACCTTTCTCTTCATTAGGCATCTCTAGGATAAATGTGTCTGTCAGTTTCTTCTTTCTTTTTTCTTCTCACTTTCCTTGTCTGTATCATAATCAGCTGTATCCGAAGATGGTTGCTTTTGTATGTTTTCTTCCTATGTTGAACGCCTTCGAAAAATCAACTTCAATTTTTTGCGCATATTGCTATTGTGCATTCCATCTAGGAGAAGACACCTATTGATTTCAGCTCTGTCTGTATATTGATATAATTTAGCCACAAGATGTTGCTTGATATTCCGTTACGTTCACATACAACCATGAATGGTGCCACCTCGAGGCCAAACATAGAAATTTTGTTTCCGGACAGTGAAATTGGAATGACATAACAGCCGAATTTGATTCCTTCCGAATTTTGGTGTGTGGGTATCATGCTAAAAGATGTCGTCTGGAATCACGCCCTATCCACATACTCCAATAGATGGCACCACATGGGACCAACACGACATTGCGTTTGCAGACTCAAAACTAAGAATGCCTCATTACATTGTTTCAAATTTGGTATTTGGATATCTTGCCAAAAGATGTCACATGGTATTGTCGTGCCATTCACATTGACTGCACCCATAGAGGCCAACTTGAAATTTTGTTTCCACAATGTGCAAATTGGAAATTGACTTAATAAATCCTTGAATTCATTTAGATACCATGCCACGTTTATTGCTTGGAATATCATCTTTAGAAATAATGATTTTTTACTTCACTGCAAATAGAATGGAATGCCTCCTCAATGAACGACCGTATGTAGTTTATTCTAACCTTGCCTTGTTGACCGTGCAGTGTTCACTCGTTCCCTACCCATGAGGATTGTGAACAATATCTATCAATCAGTCTGGCTCTCCTAATTGTCTGCTTTCTTCATCACATAGCATACCCACTACCGCTTTGGTGAAGGGTGAAATGTCGATGGAATACTAAATCTTCATCATTGGAGGTTCCACAGACAACAGTGTTAATGAAAGATCAGTGTTTAGTGTTACCCCAACTCCATAAATATATAATAAAGTAGTTCTTTGTTGAATTTACAGCGTTTGTCACACTTTTTGTGTCCCTTGTACTACAGTCCAATTTCATTTCCAGGCAGAAACTCAGACAAACAGACATCATCCATCATACACATGTGAGTTCAACCCATTTACAGAAGACTGTTTATCTCACATACAAATAAGAACAATAATCTAGTCTGTATAATATTGATGATCTCAAAGATTGACTACCCTACATCCAATTGATATGGCCTGTACCAACACTAGTTAGGGAGCATTCAAGGAGGCGGGGCCGGGGTATAACAATCTGGATTTGTTCCTATGTACGCTGGGTTAAATTTTGTGTATGTAATACTTGAATGGTCCCTAATTAGTATACTGCTTTATATGAACAGTGTAGCACAAACTGGTTTGTTCAAACACTCAAGCACAAACTGTTCCATGTGAACACTGTAACACAAACTGTTCTGTTCAAACACTAAACTGGCCCATGCAAACACAAACAACACAAACTGTTTTGAGTGAAAACTGTAACACCAACTGTTGTCAATGAACTCTGTAACTCATATTCCCGTAGGACCTCTAGTACAAGGATATAGTCGTATCACACACTGATCTGCAAGAACACATTCCTCAGTCTTACTGATTGTTAATTACTACATGTATATAGGCATATATCCTTCACCTTACCATGTCTGTAATGTACTTGACAACCTCTCTCCATTGCCTATCTAGAGATGCCGTGTGTTTGTCAGTTTCTTCTTCTTTTCCCCACTTCTCTGGTCTTTTAACTTTCGAATGCCTCTGTCAGTCAACCACAAATCTGTTATGTATATTGCTCCTGTCCTGGAAAGGACACAAAATTGGAAATACTAAACAGATTCTTTCCAACTTGGTATGTGTGTATCATGTCACAAGATGTTGCTCGGGGTCGCATTCCATCTGGATATGCCCACAGACTGTGCTATCTGAGCCAGAAATATTAGAACAGCTATATGGATTCTTTGCAAATTTGGTATTTCGATATCTTGCAACAAGGTATTGCTTAGTATACATGTAACTGTTCCATCCACACCTGGATGACAAATTTAAAATTTTGTTTTTGGTCAGTAAAATTGGAATGACATAATGGATTATTTCAGAATTTGGTATGCAGATATCATCTTACAAGATATCACTGTATCATTTTATGTCTATACACACAATCAATAGATGGTGCCACCTTGGGGGTGAGGGGGAGCAACATTTCGGACCATAATATTAGAAAGACTTAACAGAATCTTTCCAACTTTAGTGTGTACACCCTGCCACAATATTTTATACCCATAGGTGCAGGATTCGTACAGTACCTTGAAAACCTTGAAAATGACAATTTATAATTCAAGGCCTTGAAAAACAGAAATTGTGCCACCAAAGACCATGAAGAGACCTTGAAAATGGGAATTCCTGTTGTCAATTCAACTGTCAATGTTTGAGTAAAAAAAGGAAATTTATATGTATAGCTTCAATGACACTGAAAGTATGACTTGAAAACAGGGGCTATTACCTTGACAAGAATGTAATAGCTAGACCGTAAAAATTGGAAGATTCAAGGTTTATGTACCGGATAGGTGGCGCTATGTACTATGTAGCATTTGCAAATGGGATGCTTAATCAATCGTATTTGATTGACTTTATGTAGTTCTGTTGTATACATCTACTGTTTCTTGAGAAAATGCATGAAGCTTGTCTATACATGTACATGTAGTTGGGTGTACTGGTACTGGGGATTGGATGTATGTTTTTCTTTTGAGAGAAAGCTCTATTACATGTATTTAATATGTTAAACGCTTTCTCTCATACGATGTTGAATTTGCTATTGAATTTGTTTATATACATGTATTGTAATTTACATTGAATGTTATATTAGTAATTGGTATCGAAGTGGAATATAGCAATGCGCCGTGTCTCGTAAATTTTGCTGCTTCAAATGCCATTCTTTCATTGATTATAAGTGGCTTGACTTCTTGGGCTTAATTTGTTCATTTGTTAAGAAAGAACGTAAAAATATGGATTGTTCATGTATGTGGGACAATTTGTAAATTTCAGATCTTATTTCCTTCAAATTAGAGAACATCTTCGCCATAATCAATGTAACTTTATATTTCATGCTTGAATTCCTCTAATAAAGTTAATCTGATTAATGAAATTCTTTCTCTTCTTTTTATTTTCTGTAGAAACATCAGGGAAAGAAGCGTGGGCCTTTGAAAGCGTTGAGAGCAGTGTTCGAAAGTCAGTCATCTCAACCAGCTGTGGGAGCAGGACAGTCTCCAGACGATAGTCTCCCCGAAGACTCTGGGTCAACATACCGCAGGTACTCTGACGGACTGTTTGAGCAAGACGAGTTCACCACATCTTCGGATGTTGAGGACATTCCTCAGAAAGTGGTGCGCGGGAGCCTGGACGGGACAAGTGCAGTCATGAAACGGAGCGGTGACCTGATGATGTGGAGACCCATCTCCAGAAAGTCATCGAATGGCAGCTCGGCAAATTCCACCAGTGGCAGCGGGAACAGCTCGGCGAGTTCTGCGTCATCATCCTCCTCCTCCCACAAGAGGTCTGTCAGTGTGGGTAACGAGCCTAAAGGTCTGACGAGGAAGACCTCGTGGAGCAATGCTCCGGAGCTGGAGAGTGCCATCCGTGGACCCAGTCTGAGGTCTACAGCCAGTAGCTCCAGATCAACCTTCAATGGATCTGATGTTGTACAAACAAATGGATCTGATGTCATAGAAACAAATGGATCTGCTAACATGAAGTCCAACTCCAACATGTGGAATGATTTTAACACTAACAGCATCAAGTCCACCAACAGTGATCAGGATACTGGCAAAGAACCGGCCAGCTATGCCTTCATTGCACCGAAACACACCAACTTTATCAAATATATTTTGACCAAAACTTACGACGCAGAGAAAGATTTTGTGCAATGTCAGAAGGATGTAGATTGTCTGGTGATAGAACTGAGACACACTGTAGATTCATTGTCGGACTCCAGAATCGACAAGCAACCTTCACAGTTGAAGATGTGCAAGGATGAGCTACTTGTTGTCACGAGACAATTCGTTATGGATGCAAAATTTCTGGTCAGTAGTGCAACCCAGTCATTGGCTAAACTGCTGAGCTATTTGAACAGTAGCATTCACACTTTAGCAAAAATCTTCATGCACAGTCATGCCACTATGTTGATGATGTCACAGGTACCAAAGGCACTACAACTGGGTCAGGAGGTCACACTCGTTGCAGATGCCTACAAGAAAACTGTGCTCGCAGCTCTGCATGCAGTGGGAAAACCTCTCAGTGATCCTTCCATGAAACAGTTAATGAAACAGGCGACTGGCTTAGCTAACCTTCTAGGAGATCTAATGGCAATTCTCAAGTCTGTCGATCTCTACCATTAACTAAGAGATCCTCAGGTAATGATAAACTTGATAGTACATGTATTGGATTGGACTCTTTAGTTAAGAAGACACGTAATGGATTATTCAGTTAATATTGGCGGTTACAACTTGTATGAATGCCACTGGTCATAATGTTTGAAGAACTACATTATGTAAGGGTACCTTCAGCCAAGACTGAAGCGCAAGGACACAAATATGAAGTCTTAATTAATTGAAAAAGTAACAGGATTGTTGGCATTATGATAATCAAAATATTACTTCATGTATTCATATAATCTGTAACAAAATAAGTCCTATATTTGCAGGGTTTTGTCTGGCTTCAATTCAATCAGTGAAGTAATTTGAAACATGTGATCTTAAACTTATTGAAGATAATATGATTTATTTACACAGTCTGCATGTTCAGAAAGAGAACACAAATGTTCAATATTACTTCAGAGTTGCACCTACATTTCTCTACTCTGTGAAGTTCTTCACGAGTTATCCAAATTCGAGGGCCACTTCACAACATTGAATATCTAAAACTGACTTCTCCTCTCTCTATCATAGACTACAACCATGTTTATATGTTTGTTATTGAAGTTAATTCCACTTTCAACAGACATAAGAATTGTCAGCCAGTTGACTGATTTCAGGTTTTCTCTCCAAAATAAAAAAAAAATATATCAGAACTTATCTGAATGGCACAAAACCACTCAAATATGGGTTCTTTCCAAGTGAATTTCAGACTTTACAGGGGTCACAAAAAATTTTTTCAGTTGGTCGCCATTTGTCGAGTGAGGCTAAAAATCTACTCGCCACATTGGCGACCTAAAGTTTTATTCACTCGCCAATCCCTAACGACCTTTCGATGTAATAAAGTGACAGACGAATCAGTCTTTCCAACAACATGATAATCCAGTGTTAGTTTGAAAAATAAAAGAGAAAAAAAAATACCCTCGAAATTTTACGCGAAGGAAATGAAACGATTGTGTGTCGGTTACACAAATCCGAAATGGCTTGAATGAAAAGTCGGCTCAGGTGAAACAAAAGTTCCAAACTCTTCTCTGCAAACTTTTACCACATGACGTTTGTCTTTCAGCATATAAATTTACTGAGCTGGTTTTACTTGACTACAATTGTTTTAGAAGCGACACTGAAGTCAAAACGCACATGTCGTGCTTCAGGCATACCATCGCATTCTTGACCTTGAACTTGCAAATTCCCGCCAAGATTGTTTCATAGAATTTGTTTACTATAATTTTTACTATGATGATTTCATTGGCTGAGAACGGTCAGCGGGTCGTGGATTAACTTTTCTAGGGCGAGCACGTGATCTTATTGTGTCACGCCTGTGCATGATTTCAAGAGCACGGATATTACATCAGACCACGTGGTCTCTATAAATAGACTAGGCTTCCCCATATCTGTATCGTCTGCATTATTCTGTCATTATTTCCTGTACATTTTAGGCCTGATTGGATTTCGCTGCCTGATAAACTAAACACAAAAATACTTCGGCGACTAAACACTTCATTGACCAAAAATTCACTCGCCACTTTGCCGAGTTACTCTATTTTTTAATCGACACATTGGCGAGTGACTGGAAAATTCAGTCGCCAGTTGTCATTTTTTAGTCGCCATTGGCGAGTTGTCGACCGGGTTTTGTGAGCACTGCTTTAGATTACTTGGAATTTGCTTCTTTTTCCTTCATACTTACAATTGTTCTAAATCTGTCAAATTTTTGAAATTATGAACACATGTGACATAAGGGAACAAGAATATCACATCATATTGGGGGAAATTTTTGATCTGATACATGTATTTGTCAACATTTTTTTCTTGGAATTGCTTCTTGTTCCTTCCTACTTCCCACAACATTTTGAACATGTGGCATAAGGGAGCAAGACTATTAGTTTTATTATAAAAACTATGGAAATGTTATGGTTAAGCACTATTTGTCTAAGGTTCTATGACATATCAGCAATATTTGTTATGGTTTGTAATATTTATTGGTCAAGTATTGTATATATATTATATATATATATGAACACGGTGTGTAAATAAAGTCTAATGTTTTAATTTGTGACGTATACTAGCGGGTATTGTCGGTTGGTTGCAATGTATCTTATTCCTATACTCCAATTGCACTTCATACGCATAAATGTAAACAAAACAAGGGTGGCCGGCAATTTGGCATTTTTGCATTTTTATTTCTCAATTGCCAATAATCATCTGGGAATGTAATTATGCCAGGTATCTATCTGGTGGTCTGGCATACATGCTATTGTGATATAGGTGATCCCTCCTCTTTGACTGTGATATATGTGTAACATAAAGGATCTCAGCATAGCTCCTTGCAGGACACCAGAAGCCAGTTTAGATAGTCAGACTTATTTTACAGGGGAATCTTACTAAATGTTGTATAACTGATCATGTGTTTATGTATATGCTCAGCTTAAGTGATATTTAAAGTAGAACATTGTAGGTTAGTATGAATGTGATCATGTATTTAGTTCACCAGAATGCAGCTTATTATGCTGGAATTGTACAGCAAGTTTATATGTTCATATTTAGCTGATATGGTTTCTGGTTCTTGAATGTTCTCATTCACCAAAACCAGACAATATTTAGATTCAATTATAAACGCATTCCAAATTAATTATTATTATTCTCTTAGTTTATGTTTCTACTTGGAACAAGACATGCCTTGCCTTTCTCAGTTCTCTTGATATTACTAAAAAATATTAGTTTGATGTGTCACATCAACTTAAGTTTGACATTCTAAAAGCCTTGCCTTTTGACTGAGGCTGATTGTATTTTTCATCCTTAAATCAACCCTGTAAAATGCAATGTCTGATTTTTTTTCTGTAATCCAAGTAGAAATCTCTGAATAGGAAATAATTCACCAAAGTTCAAATGCCTGATTATTCCATGTTCTACTTCAGGCATAAACTACGCAATAGTATACTTACTCTGACAGTGCCTTTTCTTTGCTTCGAGTTACAGGTAACTTATCCGTAAATTATGAATTTAAGTATGAATTTCAAGCCGTCATTTGATTTTCAATGCAGTTCTACCCTTTACCATTAATTTTTCTGCGCATGTTCTTCTTTCTAATATACACAATATTTCATGTAACATAGGGAGCTTCTTAAAATTAGGGCATATTAGGAACTGGCATAGGGCATTCCAAACTGAGTGGCATGGTACCGAGTTGGAACTCTTAGGAACTCGCTGGCATGCATTTTCGAACTTGTCAAAGAAAGAATGGCATATGGCTTGGCATACAATACAATAACACAGAGGGAATGGCAGGTGATGGCATGTGCCATTCCAATTGGAACTCCTATCCATGCTGATCAGAACACTACACTGGACGTAGTGTATCCCATTTGGATAACCGGCATATGCCATTCATTTCAAGGAACTCCTGCCCTAATTTATAGAAGCTCCCTTATTTAAGTTTAATGTTAGAATTTCTGAGGCCTACATAAGCCATCATGTGTCCTACAGTTCACCTAATGAAAACATAAATATCTTTGTGCACAAGTTTGTTTTCCCTGTACGCAACTTTTTAGTACCTATATGTGGTAATGCCGCAACAGACAAAAGTTTTCCAAAAGGTTACAATGCGTCGCATTTCCCATAAAATGTTGTTGCACACCACCCTGTAATGGCATCTTGATGCTAGTGGTATCATCGCCTCCTGTAAATGAATGCATGAACAGTGGTAAATGTGATCATGCAGTCACAAGATGTTATATCATTGAATAGGCATTGGTGCCATTTAATAAATGACATATCATAATATATGAAATGTACCTCTTCAAGTTTTGTTGATGGTTGATGATTATAATATAGTTAATGGTATGTATGCGAAACAAAATACACTATGACATGCTTGTATATAGGTTGTCTTGTCATAAAACCTATACCTCCAGACTCTTGGTTGTCTGAATAATGAAATCTTGGGAGAAAATTTGCTAGTCAAATAGCTCCAAAGTTACCTTTTAAATGGTCCCGTAAAAGTATTGGATAACTTCTCTCTCTTTCATTGCAAACAAAATTAAGTTGTTAGTCTAATTGTACTGATGCTTTCATGTAACTCTAGGATGGAATTCTTCGAAAACATACCTCCAGGATGTCCACTCAAGCAATTGTCTTGACAAAATGAACATTTATTAAAGGTGTTTTAAGAAATTTGTTCTTTCCCCTCATCCAAACTTTGCTACCGCAGTCCATGCCTGACTGATCAGCGATAGGACCAAGTGTTCTGAAGCAGTCACACATAAGGATATTGCTAAAAGTGAATAATGAGTCCCGAGGCCAAATTGTGGTCGAGAGGTCGTGGGTTCGATTCCCGCTGACAGCTAAATTAGTCTTTCTCTCAAAAGTTATTTTGTCAATAAAATGGATGAAGATGTTATGGACTTTTTATGAGTTATACAAAGTATAACAACTTAAATTGTAGAATATGACGTGGAATTTATTTTCTCAAAGCTGGGCAAGATTGAACAAACAAGCTGCCGACAAAACCGCTGTAATATCGTCCGTATCGATGGTGAAATGGATACTCACACCAAGAGTTCAATCAAGTATCAAATCATGCATGTACAATTGAAATTAATTTACAAGGTTATCTTAAGTGCTGCAGTATTCTGTTTGCTGACCTTGCATTGCCAGCCTGTACAAGGAGCATCATAAGAGTTCCGTCTGAATAAATAGTCGTTTGGTCAAGGATGAAGTTTTCTGGTAGGCACTAGGAGTTAAGTACTGACATGAACACAGTTTCACAAAGTGACCAGTGGCCAGTGTAAGTAAACAACACACTTGAAGTTAATTAAGCGTCAATTGGTCAAAATTTGAGATGACCAGCTGGAAGAGTGATACTAGAGGCTCTAGTTCTGGTCCAAACACTGTTTACACCCTCTTCAAATGACTATATACTGTACTGTGTGACAAATGATATAGAAAATAACCAGTTAAAGATAAATCGATTAAATGAATCTTATAATTGCCAATCTGCAGTGGTTCTGCAACATCATTGAAATATAAATGTAAATCTTCAAAATCATATCTCCTATTTTACATATCTCCCCTACCACAAGTTAATTATTATTTTTCAAAAATCTAAAGTTAAGTTCATATACCATCTAATATAAAATTTTAAAAATCTGTCTTATCATTCAAAATACTTGTTTCGCTCTAAAACAAATGCACAATCCATGAACATAATCATTGTTATGAAAACAAAATTAGCAATCAAAACTTAATGATTGTACTATAAAATACTACAAAGAAAACTAAGATGGCCACAAAACGAATTCAAATACATATATATATCATGACGTCACCGGGGACGAGAAACTCTGAAAGTTGCAACCAAATATCATCAAACATTATGCATACAACAATATCTTTACAAAATAGATCTATTGAAACTCTATATCAAAACTAATAATAACTGTGTTTACGCCTATCCAGTTACATGCACTTAATCAGTACCAAAGATGCTTAGATGTATGTCATTAGAAAATAAATTCTAATACTTTACTCACAGTGCCTATTGACACCTCAAAAACAATGATAAACAATAGTGTATAGTCAGTTCTTAGCAAAGTTCTTGTCAGACATCTTGTAGTAAAGATTTATTTGTGCATCGTGCAACGAAAGTGTCAAGAATTGTCCGAAATGTTGAAAAAAAAATACACAGAAGCAAAAACAAAAGGACCACTACACTATAAAATCAAATGCCAACCTCCTTGTCCGACATCTCAGTGTCATTGTCCTCACCGAGCAAGAAACATTGCTAGAATGACGAAATAGTTCAGTTGCTCACCAAGTATAATCCAGCAACACGAAAATCACACAGTGGGTCAATTCACAGGCACCACGGCTTACCGGCATAATGAACGATTATGATGTCGTCGGTACCTGAGGAGTTGGAACCATCCGACTGGAAAGATACCTCGAACTGTCGGTGGGTGTCGGATCGACAATTTTCACGTTAGCATTTTGGGTAGTCGGGGCTGACTACCACTCCCTGGTCCTGGTGAAGGGGGATATCATCAGTAGTGCAGGATATCGAGGAAAAATGATTGGACAGAGGTGATCTTCCTCTCTGTTCTGTGGGGGTGGGCATGCTGTTTTAACGGGCTGTAACAGTAATCAAACTCACATTATTAAGGGAAACTCGATTAAAAATAACACTGACTAAATTGACACTGACCGTACAGTAGAGTAAAGAGAGGAGATGATGTTGTGTGTCTATTCCTTTTCGTTAAGGCCGACTGGAGCTTTGGTGTGCAGCTGGTAAATCCAGTGGACTTCGCGTTGCCGACGCGAAGTGGTGCTGGAGTCTAATGACGGATCTGTCTTCAGTACTTCAATAATCTGGTAACTGATGTTGTTGACAGAGTGTCCCGGGGACCAGAAGTGTCTTGGTGCCGGATTGTCACTACGGTTCCGCGTGTCGTTGAAGTGTTCACGGATCCGTTCGTGGAATGTGCGTTTAGTTTCTCCAACATATTGTTTGGAGCACTTGCACGTGAACACTTCAACGACACACGGAACCGTAGTGACAATCCGGCACCAAGACACTTCTGGTCCCCGGGACACTCTGTCAACATGTGTTCTTGTCCGCTGAATATCTGCAGATCTATTAAGTCTGGCCTGACCAAACTTTGGTGAGAGCTTCCTGTATGGTAACTGATGAAATGATTAGGTTTTCAGATGGCTATGATGATTTTATGATTTTTAATTATTTTTTATAGTTTATTGATGCTCACCTTGTGCACTGCTATCTATGCCCATCAGGAACCCTTGGCTGTATGTTGCATTGGGACTTTTGAGGGTTCCCTGATTCCAAGAAACTCTGTGTAGCAGTCCATTCGAGATTTAGACCATCTGGAGATATGCCCATCGGGAACCCTAGGTTGTATGCTGCATTTTGACTCTTGAGGATTCCCGGATTCCAAGAAGACCTGTGTAGCGGTCCATTCGAGATTCAGACCATCTGATATATGCCCATTGGGAACCCTTGGTTGTATGTTGCATTTTGACTTGTGAAGGTTCCCTGATTCCAGGAAGACCTGTGTTGCAGTCCATTCGAGATTCACACCATCTGAGAATGGTTATCACTGGATGGAACCTCAAGGCTTTAAATTAATTCACAAAACTTGTTTCTGCAGGCTCTGGTACTTTAATTCCTCAGCAAGTAGGCCAGTAAAGTTTCAGGAGGTTTAGCAGATTCTTGATGTGACAGGGACAGTGGCATCTAATTATTTTAGGCCTGTATTCAAGAATATCTTTCATTTGAAAACAAACTTTTTTGCTGCTTCTTTATTGAAAACGTGATTCCCAGTTGCTTCTCAATTCACACATTATTGTGATATATGCGCGGCATGTCTGGATATGGATTAGAGAAACTATAACCAATTTTTTAGATGGCCTTTGATGTGCTTATGGTGTGCAACAAGTATACGGTTGGCAAAAACAGTTTGGGTTCAGTTTTTGACAGTTAACAACCAACCAACGTGATAATTGAGGTACATATTTTAACCTATTAAATTCCATTCTGGTGGTTTAATAGCACCACTCATGCATGTGTCTCGGGCAGTTGAGAGGGATAAAAATGAAACTATTGAAAATGAAACAATACACTAGCAGGTATGTTTTCGCCTATTGGTTTGCTGATCCAGGAAGAAAATCTATATTTTGTGTGTTGCAGGCTTCTATGGGACTTTGCAGTCAGGTTGTTATTGTTAGTAGTTTGCTGGTAAACTTACAGTCTGTTTCTGGCCAGACCCACATCAATTTTGAACCTGCCCCCCGCCCCCCTCCAAATAATAATGATAATGGTGGGCATATGTCAATAAATGTGTTTCTATACCAATAACCTGTTATCATACTTGCACATGCAAGCTACATGTACACTTTCCTGCATGCTGTAATCCCGCTGCAGCGCTCTCGTAAAACAACTCGAGTCTATTATATGTATGGTACATATATGTATATCACGCAAACCGTTTTCTACATGACCAGAAAAAAAAATCGGGCTGAGGGGTCAGCGCACCTTTTAGGTGCTTGCAATTCATGTTAGATGTACTACTGTCAGTAGAGTACCAGAAGTAAACTCTCTTCTCACCCTACCCATTTACTGCCTTGTGTTATTTTTTAGGGTCTCTTGCCAATCTCCCCTTAGAGTTTTGGCCCAGCGGCCAACCCCCCAGGTCCTTTCTATAACTAAACGGCCAACCCGCCGACCCTTTGGTCTGCCCGACGGCCAACCCAACAACCAGCCGACCCAACGGCCAACTTTTTGTTTACAATAGCCTACCAACGGCCAACCATTGACCACAACGGCCAACCTCTCCAGCATATAAATAGCTGTGTTTTTGACCCTTCTTTTTAGCCTCTGATGAGAACCAACGAGTTCGAAACCGGTCAGGCATTCACACCCAAGTTTACCCCGTGTTGCCATCTTGTTTTGGTCGATATACTCTCTCCGAACTGACCGTACAGTGCCAGTATGTACAAGCATGAAGGTAAAACTTTGTGGTAATACACACACGTGTAACCATGATTATATGCACATATATACATGCATGGCGGTGTCGAGATTCTACCGTTCTATCCTTTATAAATACGAGTGCTCATTCACCCCCATGGGTTCATTCACCCCCATGGGTTAGTTTATAGGGATAGGGAGATCGCGTGCCCTTTCTACACTACTCATCGCGCACTACTCATCGCGCATGCGCAGTAGACCCATTCTACTGTAGGGTGCAAGCCTGCCCCTTACTGTCCAGAAGTGTCTTTGAAGTAACTTTGAAGTGTGGCCATATTTCAACCTTGAAGTGCAAGGCTCAGTCAGAAGTGTGCTTGCAGTGTGGGTATTGTTTTGTAGCAATGCCATATAAGGGCATTGAAGTCACAATGAAGTCACTTAGAAGTGTGCCTCAAATATTTTAATTAGGTACTGCAAAGGCACTTCATAGACACTTCCACAGAAGGGTAACCTTCATAGGCACTTCTGAAGTGCTCTTGAAGTACCTAATTAGAATATTTGAGGCACTTCAATGTCCTTATATGGCAAGTCACTTCATCCACTCTTCTACAGAAGGATACCTTTCATATGCACTTCTGAAGTGCTCTTGAAGTACCTTATTAGTATCATAGCAAATCCGTGTGATGAAAAGGTATGTAAAGCCACGAGATATTTACTTTCCCAGAAAAGAATACACAAATATATATTTGAGCACAGAAAGTTTTATTCAGAGAAAATACAGAGTGAGACAGAACAGTACATCATAAAATATTTACAATAAACCGCTAGCACAAATCCTTGAGACAAAATACAGCACAGTTCTTTTTTTTTGTATGCATTTACATGCAGTCTTTGGTATGAGAATTTATTGCAGTATTATTATTCAAGGGTGACCGTGTTCTTTTCCAACTTGAACTTGAAGCAGCAGATCTTTTGAAGGATAGTTTACTTCAGCTGCCCTGAGGTCCACTCGGACGTAACCCAACGCTGAAACCCACCAATTGTCTGAATTGTGAACTTCTTGGCCTGTGGCGATAAATACATGCATATAATTAAAACCTGATCAGTTGTATATATGGTTCCATATGACATGCAATCCAGTTTTTTTTGGGTTTTTTTTTAATACACTCAGGATGATTGAATAGGTTGACTACCATAAAGGATAAAGAATGGAACACATCCCTACGATTTACAAAAGATTGATGAAGATGTTTATTATCCTTTCTTTAGTACTCCATGATATACAACAATGGAGATAAACAGTTTGTGTGATGTTCTAGCCAATATACACTATGAAGAAATCAACCATACCTGCATGTAGGTGTGCTCATTAAATTTCCCATCAGTCGAGTGGCTGCTTGAAGTGAGCCGAGTTCCTTGTTGCAGCTGTATTCTGGAATTATGAAAGTATTGACAAAGAAGCCATTAGAAACAATCATGTGGATTTTGATAATTTGTCTTTTTTTAATTCCTGGTTCAACTAAATCTTCATGCAAGACTTCAAATAACAAATAGATGCTTATTAACTACAAATTGTATTCTTAAATTTTTTAAATGAAATAAATGTATGAAATGAAATATTCTCATTTCTCAAGATGTGGGTAAAAATGTACAATTGAAGTGTGAAGATCCCTAGCTTTGGTATATGAGCAGTGCAATCAATAGACAAGGAAAATATAGCCTGTTATAATGATAAAAATTAAGTCTAATCATAATTGATTATACTTTTTCTGATTGCAGCTAAAACAGGTAATGCTAACATTTTATTATCAATATATTCTAAAACTTATTTCTTTACCATTTTGTCAAAAATCTGGTATGGGAATATTCTACATTCTGCAAGGGAAAAAATCAATACAATTTATGAATCAATAAAAAATCAAAACAACAAGATAATTTATTTAGAGCTACCATCCCCCCAACCAGTTAAATCCACCTGTTTTGACATGAACTGAACAGTTTTGTGATAAAAATATCTCACCCCCAGGGGATTTCCTCCAGGGGTGCATGCCAATATTCATATGAGGTCCCCAAGCCTGGTGTTTCCAAGCTGACAAGTCACACAATCATAACAATGGCATTTAATCCACACTGCCTTGATCAACCTGGATAGATCTGAAAGTGATATTGGGACAGAGATATGGATATTTCGCCATGTTACATGACCCATTAAATTTGACTGCAATTATAAGGTGGAGTACATTATAATAACCTGCAGTCCATATAGCAAAATATGTATTGAGGCCAATATCAATTTTTTAATATGTCAAGGGAAACTTGTTGATAAAATAAATAGCTGAGACTCTCAGGTCTACATCACTGTTCAGCCCAGTTCTTTGCTTATTAAGTTATGAAAAACAGAAAAATTTTAGTTATATTTATAAGTTACTTACCATATCACTAGCTGCTATCATCACCATCTGCAATACAGTTCTTCAAACCTCCATAGTTCTAGCTTAACAGGAATAAATCCATCTGATTTCTGCAGTTGGAGAGGTCAGCCATTTTGATTGTTATCGTCTGGTGGCGCCCCCAGTGTTCAATTAAATTTTCAAGGGCAGATAACTCCACTCATTTTGGCAAAGACAGTTCAGAATATAAAGATTTTTTGAAACAGAAATTATATATATTATACTTAGTGATAATGATGAAGAGGATAATATAAAGTATTCTTTAATGGGTATTTTTTTGTTGCTGACATTATGTTAGAACTGATTCTTCTGAAAATATTTTGCCATTTTGTCCAATTTTACTATAAAATCATGGATTTGGAATGACTATAAAATCTGAATTCAACACGGTTTCTTATCTAATATGTGAGAGACTGGTGTTATTAATGTCTTTATTCTATTCAAATAGAAACCCATAGTACTGATCACTTTAAAATATCAAAAAATATGTTCACATTTCTGAGTAATATGTCAGTAACCACATGTGAATATTTTACACAGTTGTAGCTATTTTGAAATGTGAAGTACAAATCTGATGTTTGGTGGTTTCATTGAAATGAGATTTGATGTCACTGAGTGAAATCAAATCAGCCAACTTTAAGCTGGGTTATTCCCAGAGCTAATTAATATAACTGAAACTTGTAAACATGTAGTTGTAATTTATAATGTTATGTTACTGTAACAGTTTGTGGGAAAATTCCAATAATCTAGAAATCCTATTGGATTGAATCTTATAGGATTTTTCAGAATCTATTATAATAGGATTTTTTCAGAATCTTATAGGATTTTTCAGACTCTTATGTTTTAGAAGCTCATATGATTTTTTAGAATCTTTAGGATTTTTCAAAATCTTATAGGATGCTAGAAGATATTTTTTGCAAGGGGAAGTCCCCCAGGTTATGCTATATAACTGACAAAGTCCAAGAAGTGTCTTTGAGGAGTACCTTAGATTATGCAGAACAAAAACAAAGTCTCAGAAGTGTCTCTGAAGTCCCCTAAGTTTTGCTGAAGAACTGACAAAGTCCAAGAAGTGTCTTTGAGGAGTACCTTGGATTATGCCGAACAAAAACAAAGTCTCAGAAGTGTCTCTGAAGTCCCTCATTTTTTGTTATGAAATTGACAAAGTCCATGAAGTGTCTTTGAGGAGTCCCTTGACTACTGCCTTTTTCTAATGAAGTACCTTTGAAGTGTGCCAATATTTTTCTCTGTCGTTGAAGTGCCTTTCAAGTGTACTCTTCAGAGGCACTTCTAGGCACACTTCACATGAAGTGTGACACTTCTGGACAGTAAGGGTGGCCCATGGAATCTCGCTAGCAAAAACACCAGGTCTCTCGCCCCACCCTATCCCGCGCCACACCTATAGGGATAGAGAGATCGCGTGCCCTTTCTATACTACTCATCGCGCATGCGCAGTCGACCCATTCTACTGTAGGGTGTAACCTGGCCCATGGAATCTCAGGTAGAGAAAACCCAGGTCTCTCGCCCCACCCTATCCCGCGCCACACCTATGCGACCCGCTGTGCAGTGAGTAAAGCGGAGTAGGAGGAGGAGGAGGAGGAGGACACGCCACGGATTATACTAGGTAGATGGATTGACGATGAATTTAAATATGCTGATACACAAAAAGTTTGAGCTTCACCAGTCTGACTGCGGCTTACTCGAGTTAGTTTCTACTATACTGTCATGTGATGTTTTCTCGAATATCGATTATAAAAGCCAAATATTATGTTGAGACGGTTCATTCAAATCCAGATAGCACTACAAAATATTTCAATACATGGAGAAATGGACCGACACTTAGAGCAGCTTCGGCTGTACTCTCGCTTATGTGCAGCAACCGAAAATATGGCCTGACAAATATCAAAACAGACGTTAAAGAAAGACATTCTTCAGGCCTTTGGTATCGATGTTCAGCATGGCACCAACAGCATCCACTCACCCTGTATTTGCCACCCATGTCGTATGAAACTGAAGAAATATAAAACTGCTGTTCGGAAATACAAGACTGCTAAGATAACGATCTGTCCTGCAAACTTTGAGGCCCACGACGACGCGTGTTCACTTTGCAATCATGCCAGGTTACGATATAAAAATTACAGCTTTGTTATTTCTTTGGTTTCGAACTTTTAGAAAACAAATATATATTAAAGTTCGTTTTGCTTGTATATTCATTCCATAGCAAAAGCTATATTGTGTAGAGCCACGCCATATGTACGTATCAATTCATATTGTCGCTATTAATTTATCATAGATAGCATTGTCGAAGCTGCAAATTGCGAAGCTTTTCTGATCAACACCTCTTCAAGCGACAAGATTGTTTTGCTGAAGATGAAACCCATGTAAGAAGAATTGTCCATGAACACAACCACGTTCCTGGCGTGTTTCAACCCTAACACGCCAGGAACGTGGATGTGTTCATGGACAATTCCTCTCATTTGCTCATCAGCTTCAGGGAGCTGGGTGGCACATTTCACTGGTTCTATCTCTGTTCTAGATTTAAATTTAATGGCTAACAACTCTTTCAAAAGTTCATCCACCAGTATCTGAGCAAAGAAGTGTCGTAACTTGGGCCTCTAGAGAATCACTGAGACATAGATTTTATTCAGCATCATTTCAAAGTGTTTTGGTACGTGTAACTTTCTTCCAGTTGCACTGATAGCTGCATGAGTTGACGCTTTTCATGAGTTCTTCTTTGATCTATAGTACTTCAGCACTAGTAACACCAAGGAGACTGGAACCTATAACTCCAATTCTCACTGCCATGTCTTCGTTCACCTTCAAAATCTCAGACTTTAAAACGACCTTCAGTGTGCTGGCAAATATGGCTTCTTCTTTCCTCAATCGTCATGTGATGGTACTGGTGCATGTGAATCTGAAAGATGTCAATCAGTTTCACTATTTAATTACAATAAAAATAATACTGATTTGTAGTTTTTCTGCCATTTAGTTTCTGTTATAAGTATTTGGTGCCAGTTATTTTATTATGTAAGACTATAACGGTTAGATATATTTAAGAATAAAAATTACAATAATCTTTAATACTTACCAGGAGTTTTGGTTTGTCGCCAGTCTTCCGATTTGGATGCACATTTACTTACGGATCGTGAACGTCTTTTGCCTACAAAAGATATAGAAATGATACGTTTATTTCATTTCTAAGTGAAAATGCGATTCGTTTACTTATTCTGTCAATGTAGTGTTTTGCAACGGTGTTCCGTTAATTAATATCAACTAAGGACCTATATCTATTGAGTTAGGGCCTATATATTTCGTTTATGAACAATGAAAAAACACAAGTTGATTTTTTTGGAAGCATGGGTACATTCTATGCAGATCCAGTCTCCTTCCGGTACCGAATCTCGTTAATACCGGTGTGATGGATAAGAATGTCCTGGTGATTAGTGTCCCTTTTCGTATCCTTTTCTATTGCAACCAAGGACCGACACTTGTCCCCAATGTGGAGAAAAATGTCCTAGCTGGGTTAAAAGATAGGGGCCGGACACTCGTAGCCACCGGACATTCTTAGCCTCCACACCGGCACAGTCGTAATGCCACCATTCATATTCGCAGTGTGAGCCATCGCAACCAATCATTCTATCGTTGTTCGGCCTGGCAAAAACAATATGGCTCGTCTTCAGCACTGATGTCAGCAAGATTAATTTCAGTTAGATCTGCATCGCATATGTTCGAAAACAAATAATCCTCGTCATCAGATATACATGCCATTCTGAATAATATCGCTGACGTTATACTTGAAAGATCAGACATCCAGTGTATTTATAGTAAACGTTGGCCTGAGAATAATCAGTTGAGTGACAACTGTAAAATACTTGAGGGGTTCTGCCTCTGCATGAGTTCATCAGTTTTACTGGAGCAAGCTGTGTTTCCTTCATTTATTCAAAACAATTAATAATTCAATATTTTCCTTATACTTATTATACTTGTTTCAGATAATAAAGAAATGAATAATACTTGTATTTTTCAGATAGGCCCCAACAAGTTTGATGGGCCGCAAAATACGCGATATGGTCTTAATAGTGCAATATTTTTTAATGAATTTTTATTGATATATGATAGATTTGGACAATATGATTTTTAAAGTGAAAGACGTTAAAATTTACCAATAAATCAAATATATCCAGACAAAATTTCTACAAAAAGATGGCATTCTTGCTATATTTATTTTCCCCCGAAATCTTCCTCATTCAAATAATTATAACAGAGCATTTACCCCCATGATCAGAGTTAACATACTGACTGAATAAATGATCTGTTCAGTTGTGTAATGCCACCAGCCTTGGTGATATTACCAACAGCGGGAGGTTGAGTATCAATCCACATTTACAATACACTATCTATTTAAGTGGTCGCGATAATGTTACTACGGCGCACTCGCGTAAAACCGATAGTTGCCGAGCAAGACCAAGCCTGTCTTAATCCCTTGGCTAATCCGGTGGGATCCCGCACATAGTAAACTTTGATCTGACGGAATTGTGCCTCCTTCTATTTTACCTCCATGGGCACTTTGAGTACTGTCTTGAACACAGTATCACAAAGTGACCGGTATAGCTAAGTGAAACACTTGAAGTTAAGCATCAAGTGGTCAAGATTTGAGACGGCAAGCAGGAAGCATGGCACATGATACCAGAGGCTCTAGTTCTGGTCCAAACACCGTTTATGCCCCTTCAAAATACTATTATATTGTACTGTGCCTGTGTGATAAATGGTATAGAAAATAAATTATTAAAGATAAATCAATTGATCTACAGTGGTTATACAGCAATAATTAATTATAGATGTAGTGGATATGCAACATTAATCAAATATAGATGTAAATCTTCCAAATTATCTCAAATTTTACAATATGACCCAGGACTGGAGGATGTATCAACAATTTAATCTCCAAGATTTCGTGTGAACAATTTAATCTCCCAGTTGTCATTTCCAAAATCCAATCTCAAAGGTGTCAACAATTCAATTTCCATTGATTAACACAATAATGGATGAAAATAAAAGAACAGATATATCAACATGCAGACTATTATATCAGCAATCCAATCAAGATATTTTTGCAGTAATCTCCAAGATATATATCAAGTTCGCTCTCCGAGATATATGTAAATAATTGAAACTCCAAGAGATACAATATGGACTTCAACGATGATGATGATGATGATGATGATGATTTCTGTAAGAAGTGCTCTCCTGCGCAGCTAGATATCCACATCAGTAAAAATATCACACCATAAAATATTAGAAACTCTGCCTTGTCACTATCACATTGACTAAAAGTTTTTGTTTCCGGCTCCAGTTTTGGCGGGTTTCAGATGCTCCATTTGAATCTTCAGTTTAAATTTGTCCGAAAAGTTATGGACTGCATATTTTACTGTACTCCAAGTTTTTTCGCCGGAGTGACTGGGATACAGTAGCGTGTGCAAGTCCAGTGTTCTCTCATAACATGGTGTCTGATCCTCTCTATTTGTTCCAACATTACCTCCCTCTCAATGAACATTGGGGGGCAGTCCAACATTATGTGTCTGACTGTCTATCCTGTTCACAATTGCACAGGGAACTGTCGACCAGCTTTAGTTTATTCATGTGGACTAGTAAGCGACTGAGCCCAGCTCTTACCCGAAGGAACCTAATCTCACTGCTTCTGCTAAAAGCGGACATATATCTGTGCTTTGGTACATTACGACAAGTCCGAGTGATCCCAGAATCTTTGCCACTTCTTTCCGATATGTCTGCTTATTGCACTCTTGACTAATTGGAGATGACTGTGGCCCTCACCCACAGCCATGGCAGCCTCTTTAGCAGCCGCATCTGTCAGTTCGTTAGGGACACGTTTTGCATGCCCAGGGACCCAATGAATATTTACCACCACACACAGTTTATCCAGCTCAGACACATCCACCAGGATGCAGTCGATGAGATCCTGCTGACAGGGGTGTATCTCACTGGAATCCACACTAGCCATAGCAGCCGTACAGTCTGAGAAGATATGTACCTCCTGGATGCGGTGCAGTTTTGAATGTTCCAGAGTCACATGTGCCGTTAATTTAAATGCAGCAAGTTCGCCATGGTAGGTTGTGCTACAGTCTGAAACAGACTTATTACCACTGGTTGAGATTGGATACCCTCCATGTAGCACACCGCCACGGCACCACAGCGACCTGGGTTAGGAGCCGCCGATCCATCAGTGAATATCAGTGGTGCAGACTCAGGTAGGGACGCAATGACATTATGGAAGTATTCCTGTGATGCCCTGTATGATTACATGCGTCTGGTCCGTCATTCATAATTCAGCCGTCGTCCATTAGAGAATATCCGCGTCCATAATCCAAAGACCTATTCCATATTCCATATAACAGAATTAGCACCAAATTCAAAAAGACAATCATAGTATACATAAACATAGGCTTGTTTCCTGCAAGAGAGAAGCGGTCAACAGTTTTCAGTGATGCCTGCAAGACATCATGATGTTCCAAAAATATCAAATACGTATCGCTGATCAGTATTCTTAATCCATAATATTCGTTGTAAAGTCGTCATCTAAAGAATGAT
Source organism: Hanleya hanleyi (assembly GCA_036873755.1). Classification (NCBI taxonomy): domain Eukaryota; kingdom Metazoa; phylum Mollusca; class Polyplacophora; order Lepidopleurida; family Hanleyidae; genus Hanleya; species Hanleya hanleyi. The sequence continues at coordinate 40,050 of JAVTVY010023504.1, forward strand.
GTATCTCAGTCATGCTTTGATTGTGACTGTTCATATGAGCACCATGAGGATCTTGAAGTACATGGGTTCATACGGCCTCTAGCCCCGGGTTAAGCGGAATTAGACAAGTTACGAAACGTAACGCCATAGATCTTGCACGCTACTCTCGTATTTTGCTATCAGCGTGCGATATGTATCGCCAAATCTGAGAAACTTTGAGTGGAGGCGCTTGATGGTGTAGCCTGTTTTATAGATGTCTGCAACAATGTTCTGTGACGTTGATTAAAATCGTCGCATTTAACACAGGATCTAGCAAATGCTACTAGGCATGATACGTATACGCCATATGCAGGTCCCATTGGAATATTACTGTCCAGAAAGAGATAGTTTATGATGTCGAAATTGTAATCATCTCTTTTGGTATACAATCGACGAGAGAGAAGGCCCGAGCACCATGACTAACTGGGATACTGAACTTCAGCCCTTCAATGGATACGGCGACATCAGATTCTACCCGCCTGGTCAATCCTGAATCTGTGAAACTCCAGAGACCCATTTTAAGTATATGGATAGATGACAGAATACGGTGCTCATTGAATGCTGTAACATTGAGAAGCTCATCCATAAGTGACCGCAGAAAGTCATCTACCGCCTCCTGCAAATCCTAGTGAACTCCTGGAACAGTAGACGAAACCTAATGGGAACATTGTGTGTAAGCATTTCAAGGGAACACGTGGGCGTGGAGTGAAAGGCACCACTGGCTCGGACAAGTGCCTGCCTCTGTAGGCTACCCTCTCCACTTTGACAAACAGACCTCTTCCCCCACACCACACTGGAAACGTTCTTTCGAGATGCGGTCTGACCTGGCATCGATACAGATGACCACCCGGAGACACCTTTTCGATTGTACTTGATCGAGTATCTTCCATTATGATGTAGACAGTTTGCTGCTTCCTCTGACTATGACAAATAGCATCTGTTTTCGGCATGCTGATTAATACGTGCCAATTTCGGCACCACGCAATAATCTATTTCAGTTCTACTTGTAGGACTGTGCAAGCCTCCAGCACATTAATATGTGTGATCCATATGATCAGATCATCTGCATATACGATGTAGAAACCCAAGTTTCTGGTCATGTCGTGTATATAGAATATAAATGGGACCGAAGCGATTACGCTACCTTGAGGGACTCCCACGTACTACAGTCTGGATCCAGTTTGATGTGAAGTCGTTTATTTGATTTCGCACCAATCTGTTTTCTAAGAAGGAGTTGATGTACAGAAGCAGCTTTCCCCCAAGTCCTGCATGAAAGAGCTTGTAAATGACCACCCTGCCTCCAGACATTGTCGAAAGCGCCTTCTAGGTCGACGAAGCATGCCACAGTGTGTTGACCCGATTTGAAGCTCTTGGTGAGAGAAGTTATATAGTATAGCATAGCTTGAATAATGCTGTGATCCTTCCTGTATGCATATTGAAAGGGGTCATACAGTATTTTGTCTTCCATCCACGCTCTAAAGCGATTTGACACTTTTCTAAGACACTTGACAGACTAATACCTCTATACGCCTTAGCTTTGCTGTAGTCAGGCTTGTCTGGCTTTGGTAAGTATATCCTGTTTTTCCCCCGGCAGATTGGTACATGACCTTGATTCCAGCATTGTTTGTAAGTATGGTGGATGGTCATGATGAGGTTTTGGCTAGCCTTCTTCAGCATAATGGGTAGTATCCTCTCTGGCCCTGGTGCTGATGAAGCCTTCATCCTGGCCAGAGCCTGTTTAGTCTCGGACAATGAGATAACAGAGTTACACGATTCCGTTACGACAGTTTTGTCCGAGTCCCCCATAGCCGTGAGAATATATCGAGGTACTGCAGTGTTTACTTCAGTAAACTTCTCCTCATCGAACAGGCTCTGTGTTCCAGTGTCCTTGATAATATGAGTCTCAGAGGCTGGACAACCGCTTTGTCGTGGTCACCTTTCATACGATTGATTTTCTTCCACGCTTCAAAATCTGCTAGATCCACATTCCCGCACATTTCTGCCCAGTTTGCCTTCTCTGCTGTATGGTAGGCATCAGTGAACTCCTTTACGCAGACTTTGTATATGTCAAAATTTCTGGGATCCCCTTTCAGTCTATATTTCTTCTTTGCTAACTTTGCCTTGGCCAAGAGAGATTTGAGCCTGGGGTTCATGAAACTCTTAGAGTGTCCACAGACAGATTTCTGGAGTATGTTGTTACTGACGCACTCGAGAATTTGATTTGTCAGAATAGCATATGTGGGAGTGGGAAAATCGATCGTAATTGGGAGGTGGTCACTGTTTAGCCGGACGTAGTGATCGACAAACCATTTGCGGGTGAAGCCCCTGGCCCGAATAATATCTGGTGCACTGATTATACTGTTAACTTCTCTGATAAATCTGTCATTGTTCAGGATAGATTGTACTTGGCACACATATTCAGTAGCCTACTGCCCATACTCCATACTTTACCCCGCATAGCATTGGTGTAGTAACGATGCCAACTTTCCAAACTGTATTCCGAGAGTTGAAATCTCTCAATAGCATCAAGTTAGCATTTGGGCCTATGCTGGTGAAACGTTTTTACTTCTATAACGTCGGATAATGGATGTTTCAGATCCACAGAGTGCGCAGGGTCCCCAAGACAAACTGTCAGGCTACTGGGAACGCACTCGGGCACTGATCCTGGCCAACGAGGGAGTTCGATTCAACCTGTCACCTTGTCTGGATCAAGGAGGTTGGAAAGGAAGACCTGTAATGACAACCAAAGCAAATTAATGCAATACTGACATATAATTCTTTGACGCAGGTATACAGGATTCAAATCGTGGTAGCGTATAATCCCTGCAAAGAAGATCCCTACTCTATGAATTATCTGTACTCTTATAGTTATCTTTAACCGAAGTTCAATAGAAAATATATACAAAATATATATAGCCCTAGCTATAATGCGAGCAGGCCTGGTCACAGCCACAGTCTGGTCACGACCGGTTCTCTCATGGATGGGTCCAGCTTCTATCTTCCTTCCCCAGGGCTTTGCAGTAGGTTCCAGCGTCTATCGTCCTTCCCCAGATATACGTGGTAAGGTCCAGCGTCTGTCTTCCTTCCCCAGGTCTTCGTTCACTCCCGTATGGATGAACACCGCGTCGTGTCTCGTCTCACACGACCTGGCCCTCCCGTGGTTATGTCCCGACGTGTAACCTCCTTCCCCCGGTCTTCTTCCCCCGGGTGGTATGGGCTTCTCGTCGTCGTCGTGTCTCGTCTTACACGACTAAGCCCCTCCAAGCGTTGATAACCGTCAATGGATGCGGACGGCCTGGGCACGACAGTACTATCACAGTACAAAGGCTTCTACGGCACCGACCCGTCTCTCTGTAACACCGCAGGACTATTCAACTGCACGGCTCACCACAGCAGCAGACGGCACTCCTCGTAGGAATACACCCCCAGGCTTCAGCGACCCCGCTCACGGCGACTCACTCCGCGGCCCGGCTCCAAGGATGAATCATCAAGGCTAGAGTTCACGGCTACACGGTCCACGTAGGATCGGACATCGATAACACACGGTGGATAGGCAGGCACCTGGTCTAGTAACCCTCTTCCTATACTACTGTATGGGCACCTGGAATCGGCACCCTCCTTCTATACTACGGTATGGTCAACTAGTATAGGAACCCTCCTTCTATACTACTGTATGGTCAGTTGACCCTTGAACCCTCTCTCTCTATACTACTGCATGGTCAACCGCAATAGATGGGCATCTGGTCAAGGATTCCCCCTCTATATACTACTGCAGGGTCAACCGCAATAGATGGGCATCTGGTCAAGGATTCCCCCTCTATATACTACTGTATGAGACAGTAGTAATCTATCATTGGCCGTGAATTACTCAATATATGTACAGGGTGGTGAGAGACTGTATGCTTATGGGGCCGTGAATGGATAATCGTTTATCGTACGATTGACTGGGTAGGTGTATATATATCAAGCTATAGGCTCGAACCTATAGCTTGTGGGTGTTGGCGTGAATGTATTTCAACCCGTGGGTTGTGGTTTAAGTACATGTGTGCATGAATAATTGTTTATGTAGGAACTGTGTATGATTTGGTGTAACTATATCCTCTTCACAGAGACTCGCATCCCCTACCGGATATAGCTTAATAGATACACTAACCACAGCGCAATCCCTGAACAACTGTGCGTTACAGTTGAAGGCAAGGAGAGATGCGGCTAATGTATGGCCATGCTATCGACACTGACGCCGTTAGTTAATTCCCAGAGCTGAGCCCGTACTAGCGTACGGTAGAGAATAAGAATAACCATTGACGAGAAGTGTCTTTACTCTTAACTCCCAGCGCAATATCCGTTCAACTGTGCGATACGGTTGAAGGCGGATAGAGATCGAAGCAGAGTAAACACAGCCCGGACATGTGAATGTAAGTGTGTGTAAATGTATGCAATGATGATGCTATAATATTCGGCGGCCTGGTCCCGGCCCGGCGGCACAAATTCGGCGGCGGTACTTCTCCAATTCGGCGGCGGACTTTCTCCGGCCCGGCAATGTATTGGATTTCTTCTCCCCAATAGATTTTGCGTGTGCTCTCACCTCGATGTTTCTGCTGGTCTGCCTCGTTTCAGCGAGAGTCCGGCTTATATAGGGCTACCGCTCTTCTGCGGATAAAGGTAGAAACACGTCGTCGAAGATGACAGCGCCCTCTTTATTGTCACTTACACCACTTCCCGATCAGCTTATCTGGACTTCGCTGGATAAATATGGCTATGGAGGAACAACCCATAATTCATAACGGACATAACTGGTAAATCTCAGCTTCCAACTCCCTCTAGTTAATTCTCACGACGACCGCAAAGTTCACTGTCCCTAATCTGCATATTCACTGGAACCGACTTCCGGATTCCTGACTGACGTCATCCCACGGCGAAGCAAGTAGCTCACCAGGGTCCCTATTGCCGTTCCGACTGGTCGTTTCAGATAACTTCACCGGGATTTCGAGGCATTGTCTGTCTCACGGATTATCATAGTTCATTCCAGGAAAATTACAGCGTTGAATTCCATCAGGTAAGTCAACCGCACACATAAACACAATGTAACTTTCGATCTCACATAGTCCCGTAACATTCAGAAGCTGTGATTTATGAAAGGGGTCGTTGTCAACCTGCACTTTCGTTACACTACCCCCGCCTTCGAAGATCATGACGCCCTCGTCATGGCTCTCGTCACGCTACCAGTAGCACGGGTGTGCAGAATGGAACATATGTACAACGTATATACAACGGAATTACAGGACGACGGTCTTCCTGACTTCCTGGCCAAGTCGTCGTCACCTGCAATGGACATCAGGTCCACAGCAGGCCACAGCTGTCTCTTGCTGGAGTCTGTTCCCCATACATCTGAGGCAGTAAAGCCTCAGAATCGCCCAGCCTGTGTTAGTCGCCCACCGGAATACTTGCAGGTCGGCCATGCACCACAGGTCATTCCTCGACGATCACGGTCATCAACCGTATTTCCCCGACCATACGGTCGTGCATCTCCTGTCCACTGGCAGGCTAAAACGTAGTCATTAAAACGCCCCGGTCGCTGGATACGACGTCCACGAGTCGTTCGTGGAGGACTCCACGTCTCCGGCAAGGCCATCTGCTCTTCCGAAAGAGGCGACTCGACATCAACAGGGGGATCCGGCGGTAACCCAACCTCGTAATCTGCCAATCTCCGAGGACGACGGATTCTCCGCCCACTTCTCGTCTGCCGAGGTGCTGGAGATCTCACTGCGGTTGGATGTTCCACCGGATATGGAAAGACTGCCGCGGGCTCCGAGTCATTCTCAGACTCGACATCACCATCATTCTCTGTAGACTCAGTGGTCTCACTATCCGATATCTCTCTGGGGTAGAAGGGCTTAAGAAGATCATGATGGACTACACGGAGGCCACCAGCCTCGTCGGCGATGCGATATGTCACATCAGTCAGCGCTTCTCTCACAGTATAAGGCCCTCCCCATCGGTCTCGTAGTTTGCGGATCTCCCCACGCTTAGTGGCGGAAATATACAGGTAAACCTGATCACCAGGCTTGTACTTGTGGGGAAAAGCTCTCGTATCGTAGATACGATTCTGCCGCCTCAAGCTCTTCTTCGTAGTCTCCCGGGCAAACTCGTGTATCTCAGCCATCTCATCCCGGAGATCTTCGACCCACTGTGTCGGCTCTACCTGCTGCTTCGGAGGTGCTCCCAAAGTCAGGTGCGACGGCAAGGCGATTTCCCTCCCAAACACCATCATGTTTGGGGAATATCCCGTCGTCTCATGCACGGTGGCACGGTATGACATCAGCACCAACGGAATATGAAGGTCCCAATCGTCCGGGTGACGGTCAATGCTGGCATGCAACATCTGGGCTAATGTCCGATTGAACCGTTCAATCATGCCGTTCGACTGGGGGTGATAGGGTGTAGTCCTCGTTTTTCTCATCCCGAGTATGCGGCACATCCTCGGGAATACTCTGCTTTCAAACTGACGCCCCTGATCAGAGTGGATGGCCATTGGTACGCCAAACCTGATCACGAAGTGATCCACGACAGCTTGGGCAACCGTCGTGGCTTCCTGATTGGGTAACACCACAGCTTCCACCCAACGCGTGAAATAGTCTCCAATGACGACTTCATATCGGTTCCCGCGACAGCTTTCTGCCAATGGCCCGAGAATATCAACAGCTGCTCTGTCTCCTGGACTTCCGGTCATCTGACCGCGATGAGGACCTCTGGGTTTCCGTCCCGCCAACTTCCTGCGATTACAAACGTCGCAACTCCGGCACCATTGCCGAACATCGGTCTGTAGCCCAGGCCACATGTACGCCTGCCTCACCTTTGCCAAGGTCTTCTTCACCCCAAGGTGACCACCGGTTACACTGTCATGACACTCTTTCAAAACTTTCCGTCTGAGGGAGTGAGGGACCACCAGAAGCCGTCGTTTCACTTCTCCCCGAGCATTCACCCATCTCCGCACAAGCAAGGATCCACTCATCTCCAGTAGATCGAAGGCACCCCACAGGGTTTTAGTTACCGGTCCATATTGACTGATGTCCTCTCTGGCTGGTCGACTGCCTTTCTGTACCCACTCCAGGACAGGCTGCAAGTCTGGGTCTGCGGCCTGAGCTTGACTGAAGTCTGCAGTCGGCGGCACAATCTCCGTAACACGGGCAGCTTCCTGGACCTCGGACCCTGATCGTCCACACTGCTTCCACGGGATTCGGCTCATGGCGTCAGCATTTCCGTGCTTCCGTCCGGCTCGATGCTGGATTTCAAAGTCGTAGACTCCAATGGCTTGTATCCAGCGAGCCAATTGTCCCTCCGGTTCTTTAAACCGCATTAACCACCTCAGGGACCCATGGTCAGTGCGCAGCAGAAATTTTCGGCCAAACAAATAATGCCGAAAGTACTTGACAAAGTACACAACAGCCAGAAGTTCCCTTTTAGTCACACAGTAGGCACGTTCTGTTTTGGACAGCACCCTGCTGTCATAGGCTACGACCTTTTCCTCCCCGTTGATCTCCTGGGACAGGACGGCCCCAATGCCGAAATTGCTGGCATCTGTGTCCAGGATGAAGGGCTGTCGGAAATCTGGCATCATTAACATAGGTGCGGTCGTCAGCTTCTGTCTTAGGTGGTCGAATGCCGTCTGGGCTGTATCATCCCACATAAATACCTCCTTCTTCTCTGTCAGTCGATGAAGAGGGGCTGCTACAGTCGCAAAGTCCCGTATAAAACGCCGGTAATACCCACACAGGCCAAGAAAACTTCTGACATCCGTCTGGGAGACAGGTGTCGGCCACTCCCGTACAGCCCGAATCTTCTCTGGGTCGGTACCAATCCCGTCTTGCGTCACTATATGACCCAGTTAAAGGACTTGTCGTTTCCCGATGACACATTTCGAGGGCTTCAATTTCAGGCCATGTTGTTGCAGCCTCTGGAAGACTTCCTCCAGCCGTTGGATCATCTCCTCGAAGGTACGACCAAAAACTATTATGTCGTCGAGGTACACTAAGCACGTCTCGTACTGGAGGCCTGCCAAAACTGCCTCCATTAATCGCTCGAAGGTTCCTGGAGCATTACAAAGCCCGAAAGGCATGGCCCGGAATTGATACAGGCCCCGTCGAGTGGCAAAGCCGGTCTTACATCTGTCTTCCGGGGCTACTTCGACCTGCCAGTACCCCGACATCAGGTCGAGCGTACTCCACCAACAGGCACCGGACAGAGAATCCAGGGACTCGTCGATTCTCGGCAAGGGGTAGGCATCTTTCTCCGTTACTTTGTTGAGGGCTCGGTAATCAACGCAGAATCGCATTTTCCCATCCTTCTTCCGTACTAGGACGACCGGAGCAGACCAAGGCCCATGAGATGGCTCGATGACTCCCCGCTGCAGCATGTCTTCAACCTGGTCGTCTATTATTCCACGGGCATGAAGGGGTGGACGTCGTGGAGGAATCCGGATAGGTGGCGCATTCCCCGTCTTGATATGATGCTGTACCATCGTTGATCGCCCTAAGTCACTGTCATCTTTGGCAAACAAATGGGTGAAGCGAGTAACCAAGTCCTCTACAGCTAAAGCTCTCCCAACTTCCAATCCCTCACTGGACTGTTGTACTAAGGCCCGTAGGTGCGGTGGACATCTTGGGGTTGGCACCGTTGCTTCACCAGAGGCTGGACCATGCTGGTTCAGAGGCTCTGTGGTGAGTGGAGCTGAATTATTTACTACCTCCACTTCAGTCAAACTACCACACAGGGTGCCGGCTTGTACTATGGCAGGGTCAGTGGACAGGTTAAGGAACCTCAGGGTAACTTCATGGTCACGGTCAACTTCGGCCAGGGCTCTGGCCACCATGGTTCCAGTCTTCTGTGTGAACTCGGTCCTATTTTCCACCATGCCAACCTCTCTCGGTAGAGCACCTCGGACTGTCCCCGTCACCACCGCCTCAGCTCCCGCTGGGATAGTAAACGTCTCCGTTACAGACACCCGATGGCATTCGTGGCTCCCCACGACCTCACACTGGATATATCGGCCGCCATACTTCACCCGGTGCCTCTCCGTATCAATCTCAGTACAGTGGGTACTCAGGAAATCATAACCCAGGAGGGCATCCACGGTCAGTGTCCCAACAATCATCGTCTGAGTCCGGGTAGTCCCATCTATCGTGATCTTAAAGTCTGCTTCACCCTGTAGTGGCATACACGTACCATCGGCCATACGAATGGGCGCAAAGGAGGGACTTCTCAATGCCGGCCTAAGTCGGGGACTTAGCTGGTTGTACACCCGCACGTTCAGAAGAGAAACTGATGCACCCGTGTCGACGCAGCACCACAATTCTACGGATCCCAACTTGGCCGGGAGATACAATCCGGCCTCACCAGAGTTATTCACCGTAGGAGGTTTCGGTGGAGGTTTCGGTGGTCTTGAGGGTTGATGCTCATCCGGCCTACGCAACTCTGGACAGTTCACCCGGTAATGCCCGTCTCTTCCACACGACCAGCATCCCGATGTTCGATCATGGCTGTCGTATGGTCGTTGACGGTCACGTCTATGCCCCCATCTGGACTGGTATCGTCCTGGCCGTTGTGGTCTTGGTGGTTCACTGTTCTCCTGAATCACCTCCTTTAACCTCTTTACTTCTTCCTTCAACCGTTGATTCTCCGTCTCATCCTCTTCAGGGGATGCGGCTGCCTTATCTGCCTCTCCCGGGGCAGTTGACTTGGCTGTCGGCCAGGGTTTCCGACGCTGGGAGATCTTGAATGCCTCCAGTTCCACGGCCGCATGTACTGCCGCATCCAAGGTTTTGGGCCTAGTTTGCCAGACCTGAAACCTCCACTCGTCACCGATGGCGTCCAGGAACTGGTCCTTGCCTAGGGTATCCTGAACATCGTCTCCGGCGTCGGGATAGGCCAGCTGTGCCAGGCGGATTAGTGCTTGAGCCAGGCCCGGAAGATCCTCTTCCCTCTCGCGGTGTCTAGACCTCAGCTGTGCCTTGTACATATCCATCTGATTAGGCGGGGCAAATCGCTTCTCCAAGGCTTCCTTCAAGCGGTCGTAGTCGGTACTTCCTGGTGCAGACTTAAGGCTGGCTAACACCTGTTGCGCTGACCCCCTTAAAGCGACGGCTAGGTATTGACCCTGTTGTTGGTAGGTCCATCCATTGATCACAGAGCAGTGCCCGAAGTGAGCCAAATAATCCCGCCATGGCGTGGTACCATCGTAGGTAGCGGCCTTCACCATCGTCGTCTTCGGCCGTCTAGGTTCCCCCATGGGCGTGGACGTCTGTAACGGATGGTCCCATGAAACTGAAGGTGGTTCGTCCCGGCGTCTTCTTGGCGGTGACTCATCTCGCCTCGACGTCGTCCCCGATGCGGCTCCGTCTCGACCCCGTTCCAGTCCGGCCGGCCCAGAATGAGTGTAATCTTCTGCCTTCGGTGGGGTCATCTCCTCACTGGCACTTTGATTTCTCAGTATCGTCGACATCTGTCCCATCATGGAGGTCATCGCGCTGCATAATGCATTTGAGACATTACGCTGGTCTTCTACCTCTTGTCTTAGGTCAATGTCAAGTTGTTCAGGTACTGGCTCACGCCCCCTCAGTCGATCTTCGGCAGACGTCTCCCCTGAAGGTCGTGACGTCAGGTCGGCCGGTGGTGCCGTCAGCTCCGCTTCCAGTTCTTGCGTGGACAAGTCAAGAAGATTTTCGGAAGGCCGAGTAGCTGTAGCCGATCGCCCGGAACCAACACCTCTTCCCGTGTCACGTAGTCTGCAAGGAATCGGTATCTGGGAGAGCTTCCGTCTGGTTCCTCTTCCGTCAGGTGGTTGACCCCTGGCTCCCGGTTGTCGTAACTCGGCGCCGAAATCTCCAGTTATATTCATGGTTGTCTGGTCCGGATCCATTCTATCCGCCAGGCTTGGTCTCCTTTCCTTCGTCTCCCAGAAGTTGGCCATCCCACCGCTGCCACCAGTTGAAACGTTTTTACTTATATAACGTGGGATAATGGATGTTTCAGATCCACAGAGTGCGCAGGGTCCCCAAGACAAACTGTCAGGCTACTGGGAACGCACTCGGGCACTGATCCTGGCCAACGAGGGAGTTCGATTCAACCTGTCACCTTGTCTGGATCAAGGAGGTTGGAAAGGAAGACCTGTAATGACAACCAAAGCAAATTAATGCAATACTGACATATAATTCTTTGAGCAGGTATACAGGATTCAAATCGTGGTAGCGTATAATCCCTGCAAAGAAGATCCCTACTCTATGAATTATCTGTACTCTTATAGTTATCTTTAACCGAAGTTCAATAGAAAATATATACAAAATATATATAGCCCTAGCTATAATGCGAGCAGGCCTGGTCACAGCCACAGTCTGGTCACGACCGGTTCTCTCATGGATGGGTCCAGCTTCTATCTTCCTTCCCCAGGGCTTTGCAGTAGGTTCCAGCGTCTATCGTCCTTCCCCAGATATACGTGATAAGGTCCAGCGTCTGTCTTCCTTCCCCAGGTCTTCGTTCACTCCCGTATGGATGAACACCGCGTCGTGTCTCGTCTCACACGACCTGGCCCTCCCGTGGTTATGTCCCGACGTGTAACTTCCTTCCCCCGGTCTTCTTCCCCCGGGTGGTATGGGCTTCTCGTCGTCGTCGTGTCTCGTCTTACACGACTAAGCCCCTCCAAGCGTTGATAACCGTCAATGGATGCGGACGGCCTGGGCACGACAGTACTATCACAGTACAAAGGCTTCTACGGCACCGGCCCGTCTCTCTGTAACACCGCAGGACTATTCAACTGCACGGCTCACCACAGCAGCAGACGGCACTCCTCGTAGGAATACACCCCCAGGCTTCAGCGACCCCGCTCACGGCGACTCACTCCGCGGCCCGGCTCCAAGGATGAATCATCAAGGCTAGAGTTCACGGCTACACGGTCCACGTAGGATCGGACATCGATAACACACGGTGGATAGGCAGGCACCTGGTCTAGTAACCCTCTTCCTATACTACTGTATGGGCACCTGGAATCGGCACCCTCCTCCTATACTACGGTATGGTCAACTAGTATAGGAACCCTCCTTCTATACTACTGTATGGTCAGTTGACCCTTGAACCCTCTCTCTCTATACTACTGCATGGTCAACCGCAATAGATGGGCATCTGGTCAAGGATTCCCCCTCTATATACTACTGCAGGGTCAACCGCAATAGATGGGCATCTGGTCAAGGATTCCCCCTCTATATACTACTGTATGAGACAGTAGTAATCTATCATTGGCCGTGAATTACTCAATATATGTACAGGGTGGTGAGAGACTGTATGCTTATGGGGCCGTGAATGGATAATCGTTTATCGTACGATTGACTGGGTAGGTGTATATATATCAAGCTATAGGCTCGAACCTATAGCTTGTGGGTGTTGGCGTGAATGTATTTCAACCCGTGGGTTGTGGTTTAAGTACATGTGTGCATGAATAATTGTTTATGTAGGAACTGTGTATGATTTGGTGTAACTATATCCTCTTCACAGAGACTCGCATCCCCTACCGGATATAGCTTAATAGATACACTAACCACAGCGCAATCCCTGAACAACTGTGCGTTACAGTTGAAGGCAAGGAGAGATGCGGCTAATGTATGGCCATGCTATCGACACTGACGCCGTTAGTTAATTCCCAGAGCTGAGCCCGTACTAGCGTACGGTAGAGAATAAGAATAACCATTGACGAGAAGTGTCTTTACTCTTAACTCCCAGCGCAATATCCGTTCAACTGTGCGATACGGTTGAAGGCGGATAGAGATCGAAGCAGAGTAAACACAGCCCGGACATGTGAATGTAAGTGTGTGTAAATGTATGCAATGATGATGCTATAATATTCGGCGGCCTGGTCCCGGCCCGGCGGCACAAATTCGGCGGCGGTACTTCTCCAATTCGGCGGCGGACTTTCTCCGGCCCGGCAATGTATTGGATTTCTTCTCCCCAATAGATTTTGCGTGTGCTCTCACCTCGATGTTTCTGCTGGTCTGCCTCGTTTCAGCGAGAGTCCGGCTTATATAGGGCTACCGCTCTTCTGCGGATAAAGGTAGAAACACGTCGTCGAAGATGACAGCGCCCTCTTTATTGTCACTTACACCACTTCCCGATCAGCTTATCTGGACTTCGCTGGATAAATATGGCTATGGAGGAACAACCCATAATTCATAACGGACATAACTGGTAAATCTCAGCTTCCAACTCCCTCTAGTTAATTCACACGACGACCGCAAAGTTCACTGTCCCTAATCTGCATATTCACTGGAACCGACTTCCGAATTCCTGACTGACGTCATCCCACAGCGAAGCAAGTAGCTCACCAGGGTCCCTATTACCGTTCCGACTGGTCGTTTCAGATAACTTCACCGGGATTTCGAGGCATGGTCTGTCTCACGGATTATCATAGTTCATTCCAGGAAAATTACAGCGTTGAATTCCATCAGGTAAGTCAACCGCACACATAAACACAGTGTAACTTTCGATTTCACATAGTCACGTAACATTCAGAAGCTGTGATTTATGAAAGGGATCGTTGTCAACCTGCACTTTCGTTACACTGGTTAGAACAGCGTCTAACAGATCCAGGCGTTTGTCATTATTTGTAGGTATATAAACTGATGCAATGAATAGGGGTTTGCCCATGTGCCTGGTTTCAGCCCAGGTCACTTCCAAATCACCCCGTTCCAAATCCCTGCGGGGAGCAACATATATACATTTCTTGTGAAAAATTGCCACCCCTCCATGTCTCCAGTTCTGGGTTTGGATTGAGACTGGAAATTTGCCTTTTTTGACTAGATATATCCTTGACAGTATTAGCACCAAATTCAAAAAGACAATCATACTATACAAAAACATAGGCTTGTTTCCTGCAAGAGAGAAGCGGTCAACAGTATTCAATGATGCCGGCAAGACATCATGATGTTCCAAAAATATCAAATCCGTATCGCTGATCAGTATTATTAATCCATAATATTCGTTGCAAAGTCGTCATCTAAAGAATGATGTATCTCAGTCACGCTTTGATTGTGACTGTTCATATGAGTACCATGAGGTTCTTGAAGTACATGGGTTCATACGCCCCCTAGCCCCGGGTTAAGCGGAATTAGACACAAGTTACGAAACGTAACGCCATAGATCTTGCACGCTACGTTCGTATTTTGCTTGAGAAACTTTGAGTGTAGGCGCTTGGTGGAATAGCCCTGATTTTTAAGTTTCTGCACCAGTGTTTTGTGACGTTGATTAAAATCGTCACATTTAATACAGGATGTAGCAAATGCTACTAAGCGAAATATGTATACGCCATATGCAGGTCCCACTGGAATATTACTGTCCAGAAAGGGATAGTTTACGATGTCGAAATTGTAATCATCTCTTTTGTCATAAAGTCGACGAGAGAGAATGCCCGCTTCATTTTTATACAGATATAGATCTAAATATGATGTGCCTGTAGGGCTATCTGTAGTTTCCTTCAAATCCTTCAGACACACAGATTATATCCACGTTTCTGGCCCTGACAGTCATTTATCAGATTCTGAGAGGTATTTATTGATCTAGAATTCAGCTGTAGAAACTTCATGCTGTATCGTATTTGTGGGGGACAATACACACAATTGTAGGTTCCTGGAAAGAGTTCTGAATTGTGGGCAGAATTTACTGTGGTCACCACCACAGTTAACACAATTAGAGCGCTGATCATTGTAATTTCACTCTTACAATGAGACTAAGCCTCGGTCGTCGGAAGGTTCAATCGCACCTCCAAAGACTGTATGTACAAGCATTTTACGGTGAAGAATACATCGATGTGCTCTCGAAACTTCTGGACGAGTACCATTGTGCCTATTACCGCAGTATCCAGAGTCCCCACCCAGGTCAACAAGCACAAGTTCAAGCCGTCCTGTACCCCAGGCAACCCTCACAATGTCCAAGTCCATATACAGGTTTGAAGTTTGAAATATCGTATCTCCCCAACTGGGGCGACGAACAAATTTGTGGTGACACGACGCCTAACGTCAACCCACTGTGCATCAAGTGGAAGGCAAATACTACCTGCAGTTACAGTTCTTGGAGAAATCCACAGCAGATTACTACCATGTGGAAAGGATCCTGAAAATCGAATGACACCGAAACAAGACTTCATGAAGTGGCAAGGCTGGCCAAGTTTATTTAATTCGTGGGTTCTCGCCAACCAGATGAAATGGATATACAGACTCTCCACAGAAGTCAACGTTTTGTCCGTAATCAGTTAAGGAAAGAGGCCGACTGCCGATGACACTCCAAACATGAAAAGACAAGTGGGCGCTTTGATCATGGCCAACCCTTCTGGGCTTACTGTATGGGGGTGTCTCTGCCATCTCCCTACTCAACCTACCTAGAAACTCTCCATCCACGACGGCAGACAAGACAGCACTGTAGAATTGTACAGCAACACTTATCGATCCGTCACATCCGGAGCCCACATTTACAAGAGTGAGTTACCACACCAAAGGATACAACTCCAGCCATGAACCCCCGATGACAACATCATTTCATCTGCCTCATCACGAGTCAGATGGGGTAAGCAAGACCCATTTCGTCCTGAAGGTCATTCAACACAGCATGATTTCCCCACTCATCGCCCAGGTCATGTTGTGTTACGGAGAATGGCAGGCCGTATATCCGACGATGCCCAATATCACCCTTGTGGAAGGACTGTCCGACCTGGAAGCGGACAACTTGGTCGGCGACGATGATATAATGGTAGAAACCGATCTGCGTCTCAGCATCATCATGCAGAATTTGTTTAGTGGAAAAAAGGAGCACCAGAACATCAGTTTAAATTCTCCCTGCCTTGTGGTGTTAAAAACACGGGCAGTTCAAAATGCTGCTAAATCTTGTATTGACCCTGACGATAAATGCAGGTTTGCCATATGCAACAGTTGATCTGTATTAAATATATATTTAGTTCAAATCTAAGTACAAAATAACAATAATACGAATTCAATATTTACCATCAGTTTTACGGTAATCATGTGTATATAGTTTTATTATTATTATATTTATACGAAACGTTATATTTTTATATCAGACTAGCTCTCCATGATCCTAACGTTCTCAGTACAATTCTCCCATCATAAACAAGTATTGTATTGTATTGTATTATTGAGAGACACCATTCAACTGTTGCATACACCATTCAACTGTTGCATGTTGCGAGACAAATGTACCCTGGGTACACCCAGTTTGCGTCAGAACATTTGAAAATGCGATGAATCACCATCAAATGTATATTCTCATCGACCTGAAACAAGCCACCCCGAGCATCTCCGACTACAGACCAAAATCTTTCAGATTCAACAGTCCTACATTTCAGAGAAAGTCGCAACGCAATGGCAGTTTCTGAAATGGCAGATTCACATTGGACCAGAGTGAGGATAGTTGTACCCATCTCACATAGAGATAGATAGAGGAGATAGAGAGAACAATAACAGGCATATCCAAACGAAACGGAAATGATGAACATGTGGTTCAGAATCAAGTGGTACCCAGCAGTAATATGGTGGATTTCCCGTTCATCAATGGGGTGGACTTGACTTAGGGCGATCAAAATCAAAACTTCCAGTTGATCCTGGGGACGAGTGTGAGCTTTAACATTAGCCCGACGTGCAGCAGTTGTTGGGCTTATCGTTGAAGACGTACGTCTGACGTGCCTTCGAGCGGTCTAAAACCCATGATGGATTTGAATACGGGGTGATACAGACTACTTCTATTCGGACATGATCGATACACACATCGCCGAAATTAGTAATGCTCCCTGCTACGTGTCTGCCCGGTGAAAGGGGAATATGGAAATCATATAAAGCTTTATAAGGTATGTGCTTTAGAATAGGTTTACCAAAAGACTATTCTGTGAAGTCATGTGACGCAGTCAGTATGTCGGCACCTCTTCCCACTTCCCTTATATGTGTTGTAATTAGTCAGGGACTCTATGTACCAGTCCGACAGATCACCATCCACGCCATCGAAATCGATATAAGGGACGACACCGATTGACGATCGCATTCGAATGAAGAAAACTATTGTTTACACTTCATATTCACCGATCGCTGAACTTACCAATGTGATACACACAGCTATGTGGATTATTCCAACAAACAAGCCGTGGGTGACCTACCTGTCTGTTGCGGCATACATGTTCACCGGGACTACGGACTGAGGAACGTGTTTGTAAGCATCGTCAATACCTTTCTCTCACTGGTGACTCGCGGATTGCAAGCTGTCGGGAAACAAGCTGTCTGAAATGGTGTGCAGAGTGTTTCGTTCTGCAGTCCCCATCCGAAAGGCAATCAAAGGTTGAGCCAGAGAAGCGGAAGATCTCTTGGTCGCCAAAACGCGAGTCTTAGTGAATATGAAACCTGCACCCGCGAGACCTCGCGCCAGTCGACGACGGACCCAGCGACGACGCACCTTCAAAGACCGAAACTCTTTCGGTGACATGTTAATCATCGATCCAGAGTCATGCCTTTCCACCAACAGCACATTTGATTTGTCGACTGTACCGACGACCCAGAACAGCGCCGAAGAGGAGCAATGGATAGAACATCTCCCTCTCTCCAGCATCACAGAGTCGAGCACTCCTGAATTTGTCACTCCCAGCTCTGCGTGGGAACCCCAATTTCAACGGGCATATGTGGACAACCCCTTTTACTTCAAGCATTTCAACATCGACTTTGCAGCCCTGCATGTGACAGGACAGCAAGTTCCAGTACAGTCCCTCCAACTGGATTTTAGACTGGGTAATTACATCCGGGGTAACAAAACCTCTGCGGCAACGAGTCAAAGTAATCAGAACGAAGGGAACCATATCGATCAGGCCACCTATTGTGACGGGTACATGTTGTTCTGCTTAGACGTCATCCCGACCTAGACAACGACCATTAGCTGAATCATGTCAAGAAAGAGAACTTGCGGCTGGAAAATCCTCTTCACGACATCCCTTGTCGGTACTATGAGTGTGATTTGCTATGCCGAATTCGACAACATCGTTCAAGTGGACAAGACGATCCCTGTGACTATTCCACCTGACATAGATACGGACCCGATCTCAACCGTACTGGAAAAAGATCCGTGGACATGGACTGTCTTTCAATGAGTGTTTGCCGGAGACTTATTCCCGCTAGACTGTATGAATCCACCGCATACGTTCTCAACACACACCCGATGGATCGAATCGGTGAAGAGTGGGTTGGTGTGTTCTTGACAGGAGTCCAGCGCCCAATTGACCGTGGAGATGGTGACCAAATTTCGCATTCAAACTGGCAGGCCAGCCTTTGATAGCTTGAACATGAATAGCTCCTCAAATGAGGCACACATTAAACATACCCATTGCCCTTCCCCGCTTGGATGAAAGAATGATCTGCCAGTTTAACCGGCAAAATCTTCTATCTGCCAGACCGAAATGTCCGGCAGCCAGAAACGATACTTTATACGCCATTTCCTTAAACCAAAATAATGAAACCCGCCTCTTAAATAAAATGGTAGGCTTGGAATCCGTTCTAAACATACCGTGGGTAGTTCGTTCGTGCATTTTCACAACAACACCGCTTTCCTGAACCCAATATCTAGCTGCGAAAGTGACTTCTCGGTTCAGGAATGCTGTGTTGTTGTGAGAATGCTCGAATAAACTACCCACGACGGAATGTTTAGAACGGATTCCAAGCCTTAATTCAACTCGGTGGGATTCATTCATTTGGGTGGAGAAAATGGCGTATAAAGTATCGTTTTCAGGCTGCCGGACATTTCGGTCCGGCAGCTAGAAGATTATGCCGGTTAAACTGGCAGACCCTACATTCAACAGAAATCCGTATTATAAAATATCTTGTTGGGGCTGCATGTCGGACTAACTGTAACAATTAGGATAATGAAATGGCTGATATACAATTCTATGTTTTTATCTCTGGTTGAACTAGACAATCAGAATAGTGCTAACTACGGTGTGTATGTGTGTATAAGAATATATAAAAGCAATGTGCCGTCTCTCTTTCGTAACGACATGGAGGCTCTGAGGAGAGCCGTTTTACGTTAGTAGTAGTATAAGGCTATTTCGAGCCACTGGCGCCTCACTGCGCATGCGCGAGAAGGTGGTGTGCGCGGGAGTGTTGTGTGCAGGTATGACGTCACTTCCGGTCTGGGTGAATGGGGCGTGACCTGGGAACATGATAGTGCATGTACTGACCTGTCTGTGGGGTTTTTCCACAATTTCGGTGACGTCCGTGTCTTTTCGGTGACATCCGTGTCTTTCCGGTGAGGTCCGTGTCTCTTCGGTGACGTCCGTGTCTTTTCGGTGAGGTCCGTGTCTTTTCGGTGACGTCCGTTGACCTGTGAACATGATAGAACATGTACTCACCTGTCTGTGGGGTTTTCCACAATTTCGCCTACGTCCGTGTCTTTTCGGTACGTCCGTGTCTTTTCGGTGACGTCCGTGTAGGGGGACCACTGTATGTGACGAGTTGACTGTGGATGTTTTTTTTCGAAAAGACACGGATATCACCGAAAAGACACGGACGTCACCGAAAAGACACGGACGTCACCGAAAAGACACGAATGTCACCGAAAAGACGTATAAAAGTGGGAACTTTTAGGGCATTGCTGCATTCATTGGCCTGCTTCACCAACCTGCCTCACCAGCCTGAGCCTACCTGACCAGCCTGAACCACTCTGACGACAGGAGCTACTTGCCTGAGCCTCATCGCAGCATGAGACGTGGAGAAGATTTTCCAGAGGATCCAGGAGCGCCTCCGGCTGATGCCTTGCCCGAAGACGAGCGTGGGAGTGAACTTTATCGACGTCACTGGAACACGATACGCCAATGTTTTCACCGTCACCGTCGTCTGTTGGACTTTTTCCGGTTGCAGGACCTCACGCATCTTCCTACCTACGCCGAGAGTATTTGTACGGACCAAGTGACAGCGTTCAAAGTGAATATCACATTTGGGTACATTTTACGGCACAAAGAGACGGATCAGTTACGGTATTATTATCCCAGTAATAATACCTATGTGTTTGACCAGCCCTTCACGGTGACGGATGTTATTTCTCTGGAGCCACTCATCGAGCAACTCACTACCTTGGATCCGTTGGAGTGGGCGCGTTTGCAACGTCCTAACACCAAATGGACTGTGGAAATGGTGACCAACGTCACATTTTTCGTCACCAAATTGAGAGATCATCCCATCGGCGCTCCTGTTATTCTTCCGCCTTGGCTGCTCTGTCTGAAGAGGACTGTATGCGTTAACGCGAGGCGCACATGGCCCCTACAAAGATCCGAAATGTCTGTTTCGGTGTTTGGCGGTTCATTTGGACGAGTGTGATCCCCAGGCTTGTGATACAGTGGCAGATGGCTATTGGGAAGAGTATCTACAGGCGCAAGACATAGACCCACGACGGTTCCGGGGCGTCCCCTTCAAGTATTTGGATGTCGTGGAATCGTTGTTCCACGTCAATATCTTTGTATACCGATTACGACGCGAGGATGACATATTTGTGGCTGAATTGGTTCAACGTTCAACAGAACGGTATGCTTCTACGATGAAAGTCAATGTGTTTGACCACGGCGGGGTGAGTCATTTTTCCCTGATCTACAATATGAGCCTGTACGCGCAATCCTACAGTTGTGCCCAATGTCATCGAGTGTTCAAAGAATCGTCCAAATTACATCGGCACGAGAAGATTTGTGACAATACTGTGAAGCGCAAATTTCCTGGCGGTGTGTACCATAATAGTCCCACCATTTTCGAGGAGCTGGCTGATGAGGGTCTTGTCATACCGGAAGAGGACCGTTATTTTCCCTACCGGGCGTGTTACGATTTCGAGGCCCTGTTGGAACCCATGGACATGTTCTCAGTGAAAACGCAGTGGACGCAGCGCCATATTCCCCTGAGTGTGAGCATTTCCACCAACGTACCCGGCTATGACGCTGCGCCCGTCTGTTTCGTGTCGTCGGGTGACTCCCATGAGTTGATTACCCGCATGATGGGTTATTTAGAGGAAGTCAGTGCGGCCAGTACGGAATTGTTGGTGTCCAAGTTCCAGGACGTACTGGGCCTACTGAACGACCGGATTCCAATACCCGGTGTGTCTTTCAGCGATGATGAAGAGTCAGAGTCGGAGCCGGAGCCGGATAACATTCAGCCGCAGGATGTACCTTTACCTAAGCCGTATGCGAAGAAATTGAAAGCCCGCTTCCTACAATACCTAGGCCAGTTACCTGTGCTCGGCTTCAACTCAGGGCGATACGATCTGAACATGGTGAAGGAATTTCTCTACCCTTACTTGGCCCAGGCTAATACCATCAAGTCCGTCATCAAAAAGATCAATAATCATATGGCCCTCACTACCACGTCACTCCATTTCCTGGATGTACGGAACTACTTAGCTCCAAATTATAGCTATGATCAGTGGGTGAAGGCGTATGACTGTGCACAAACCAAACACAGTTACCACCCCGGGACGCGTTCTTTGACGATCTGAAGCAAGTGGATTGTTCGCAAGAAACGTACCGGGAACTACAGCAGGTATGGAACGACCAACATATGCAGACCTTGCGAGATTTCCTGATATGGTATAATAACTTAGATGTGGTTCCTTTCCTCGAAGCGGCCGAGAAAATGGTTCAACTCTTTCGGGACCAAATGCACGTCGACATATTCAAGGAGTGCTTGAGTTTACCGGGTCTCGCGCTTCATCATCTCCTTCAAGATTGTCCCACTTACTTCTCGCTGATACAACAAAAAGACGAGGACATGTATGATTGTTTAAAGAGGAACATCGTCGGCGGGCCCAGACTTATTTTTCATCGCTACCACGAGAAGGACGTCTCTTGCCCAGCCCATGACCAGCGGTCATTATACGCGCTGGTTGGCGGAAGGTCAGCATTTCAGACCGCAACGCACACCCTAGAAACATCTCGCCGACCAGTGGTTGGGCTGGGAAGCCTATCGACGGGAAATTTCTATACATCAGACCAACGCCACAGAGAAGCGGAAAGGAGATCGTCGACTCCCCGTCGATGGGTTTGCCCTTGTGGGTAGAACACAGACCGTATTTCAATTTTACGGCTGCTATTGGCACGGCCACGAATGCCATTTCAGCGCTGGACGCTTCAACCAACGACGTGGGAAATCGGCGGAAGAATTACGGGAAGAAGTCCAGGAGAACGGGGATTACATCAAAGAGATGGGATACCACCTCATCGAAATGTGGGAGTGTGAATTTCACAGCATGAGTCAGGCCCTTCCACATTTACGCCGTTTCCTTCAAGCGCGCGAGTACCCCCTCAGTCATTCGTTCTGAGGACCTCTACGGCTTTGTGGAATGCGACCTGCATGTTCCCGACACTCTCAAGCCACTCTTTGTCCAGTGCCCACCCATCTTTAAAAACACACAGGTGGGGCGGGATGACATTGGAGACACCATGGGTGCCTATGCTGAGCAACACGAGTGTCTGCCTCGACCTCGACGGATGTTGATTGGCAGTATGTGGGCAGAGAAAATCTTGCTGGGCACTCCGCTACTACAGTAGTACATCAGCCATGGCCTGGAAGTCACGCGCGTGTATCAAGTCTTACAGTACGTACCCAACGCCTGTTTTGCGGGGAATGCCGACATCGTGACGTCAGCCCACGGTCAAGGCGATCAAGATCCGAGTAAGGCCATCATCGGAGAATCGTGGAAATTGACGGGCAATGGCTATTATGGCAAAACGGTGACTAACCAAGACAAGCACATGAACGTGAATATCTGTACCACCAAACAAGCCCGCAAAAAGGTGAATTCTCCCCTGTTTCGGTCCGTCGAGGTCATCGATGACGATACGTATGAAGTCAGTTCAGCCAAAAATACTATCCATTACAACCTCCCCCTCCAAATTGGATGTATGGTATACCAGATGGCCAAGCTGAGAATGCTTTATATGATTTCATGGGTGTGTATTTTAATCCATCAGACTGGCAACTCATGGAGATGGATACAGACTCTGCTTACATGGCCGTGTCTAATGCGGATTGGGAGTCCCTTGTCAAACCCGAGTTACGTGCACAGTATGAGGCGGAACGGGACCAGTGGCTACCTCGACGTGACCATTACCAGTACGACAAGCGGACGCCGGGCCTCTTCAAGTTGGAGTGGAGTGGCGATGCCATGATTGCTCTCTCCTCCAAGACGTATTACTGTTACGGTGGATCGGAAAACAATAAGTTTAGCTGCAAAGGGGTGAACCGGCGCGATCCGGCCATCGACAAAGCCTTGTACCTGAACGTGCTCCAAAGCCAGGCCAGTGCGAGTGGGACTAACAGAGGATTTCGGGTCGTCGACCACCAGATGCGGACGTACATCCAGAAACGGGATGCCTTTACTTTCTTTTGCCCGAAACGCAAAGTCTTTCCCGATGGCATCAGTACCATATACCTGGATTTGTGAAAATTTTGAACTACTTCTTATGATACACGAGTTAAAACTGTAAAGTCAGGATGGCCGAGTGGTCTAAGGCGCCAGTTAAAAGTGCTGGTCTGCGAAATGCAGAACGTGGGTTCGAATCCTACTCCTGACAGATTTTTTGTACACACCTACACTATTGATGACATTCTTTGTACATAATCTATACATTCTTTGTACCTATACCTTCTTGTTCACCTGAATAAAAAAGTCAAAACGTCACTTGTGTTTTTATGAATTTTGTATTGAACCTCAATAAACGTCAGAACAACAACGTCATAACAAAACAATAAGAACACCACGCGGTGCATTGAATAAATTAAGACAATCAGAGAAATGGGGCATGCACATTAAAACGAGAGGCAGTCCAGTCGTATACGAGTACATCACGGTCTTCGGCTTGACAATAATCATCAAACATCTGTATGATCGTTTGCATAGAATGTCCTCTACTCCGGTGAGTGAGATAAAACACACAGTACTGTCCGCATACACTGCTCAAGGGTCCTTGTAATCTTTTAGTATTCCAATGCCACACTGTAGTAGATTCGTCATGAACTTCACCAAATCGGGATGCAGGGGTGCAAGTCCGTAGGAATCAAATTATTCGCCTTGGCCCAGGGCGTCCACGTACACAGCCACCCAATGTTCACCGGGTCGAGTACGAGGATCTGTATTCAGGATGTAGGCCTCCGGGGTGGTTGGGGTGGTGGGAAACACATTGCGTGAAAACACACACGGTGATGACGTTATCAAAATCGGCGTAGCAAATCACGTTAATGGTATGGGGTAGAGGTACGGAGAAACGCAGTTCCAACCGTAAGTTTCCTTTCTTGAGCATGGCCAGCTGATGATCGTGTTCCAAGGTGAAGGTGAGGTCGAAGGCAAACAAAGTGTACCCACGGCCAAAGTCTCGTCGAGTGATGGTATTTCCTTCGTCCTGATTGTTTTGTCCTGTGGCTGTAAACAGGTTCAGGTAGCTCCGCACATAGTGCTGGTTACCAAAATCCGGTTGTAACGGACGGGCTGGAATTTGATGGCCGGCCACGTGCAGTGCCACAAAGTTGATGGTGAAATGTTGAAAGTGGAACGGATTCTCACCCCAATATCCATTGCAACTGGTGTTGGTGACACACGGCAGGGTAAGACGTTTAGGGAGATCCCCTAGAAATAAATTTTCACGATTGGCCATCATCGTACCTGCCGGCACGGAGAACACCTTGGTCTGTACGCGTCGGATGGGGTACAGGGCTGGTTTTTTCGATAAGGCTTCCATGTGACTCACCAACACGCCCTGTTGCAAATCCACGGTACGCACAAACAGGGCTGCTTCTTCTATGACGATCTTGTAATTGGGGTTATCTCCGCCGGCCATCAAGGCGAAGGAGGGTGGGGAACGAATCAGCTTGATCTTGATGGATACACCGTTCATCAGGTACCGATCTTGCACGAACAGGTCGGCGTGCAGTCGACCCATCATATCGACGGACTTGCTACCGCCTGTAAACCTTCTGCGTTGGATGAACCCACTATTTGCAATGGTGGTCATATCCATTTCACCGGGCGAATCCCTGTAGAACAGTGAGGCTTGCAAGTGTGTTTTTTGGCATCTTCTCCGTACGACAATAACGTTTCGATGTAGGCTCGGTACGGGTACGTATTGGTGGACGTACTGATGAGTTTATCGTTCAGACTGATATCCACCTGTTGGAACATCGAGTGCAGCCAGAGATTCACTGGGGCTACCACCGCTTCGTCCTCGATGTCCGTCCCGTCTCCTTTCACCACTTTGGCTTTCCCGTAAATCTTTGTTTTCAACGGTAAATTCCAGCGGTCCCGTCCCCGTCAGGCTAGCCAGGGGGCGATGTTCTACCCAACGACCTTCGGCGACACTGATCTGTGTGGGAGGAATAGTCCACAAATCCAATTCACTGTTGGTAGACGGACACGACTCGGAGTGGATGAATGCCATTATGCGAAGATGTCTCTCTTCTTCTTCTTCTTCATCTGGCGTGTGCCTCGTCGGTGTGTTGGTCGTCGAATGACTCTACCCTGTGACGGGGGTTGTCTTTTAAGAGCTTTGGCCACCAAGACGCTGCCTGCTTCTTTGGCCCGCCGTTTCAAGGCTTGTCGGGGTGCCGCAACACTCAAGACAGCACCGGCCACTTGCAGTCCACTGCGTACCGCTTGTTTGCCCACTGCTTTTACTCCACGTGACACCAAGGGTAAAAACGTTTTGACGATGCTCCCGAGTATGTTTCCCAACCCGTGACCTCGTTGCATGCGTGCACCGCTAAAGACTGGAAGGCCACCGCCCGTTTGTTTCTGTAATAGTCGGCGTAGCTGGCCGTATGACACTGGTAAGGTACGTACATTATGCGAAGTGGGGTGAACATGCTTGTCGGAAATGAAGTGTCAGCACCATCTTCCCTCGTTCGAATGCCACCGGGCGTCCCGTGTCATCTCTTATATCCACCGTGATCGTGTTGATATCGGAGTGTCGTACGGGTAGGTAGAGTACGTGGTTGAAACTGTGTATGACTTGATCGCCATACCTCTTTTTAATAGGAACCAACCGTAACAGAGGTGTGTTGACATCGCCCACAATGTGGTTGTCCACCACGTCCGTACATACCCACCCTCATATCCATCGTGATGTGGCCTTTGTGGGCGGTGGGATTAGCGAACGTCCGTAGATCGAAACCCATCATTTGCTCTAGGGCAGGACTGATTTCCACACCCACGTTGGGACTGAGGCCGTGTCGTTGTGTGCGTTGTAATCGAAGTCCACATGATTGATGAAGGGAAAGGTTTTAACGGGTTTTGAAACATTCGTGACCTCCCGTAGAGACTTATATTGCATCAGTTTTTTCAGCCCTTCCAGGAACTCCTTGGGGGTATCGTATTGGCCTTCGGGTAGGGACAGATGAGTGACTTTGCCTTCGTAGGTCACCTCGTACCACACTTCCTTGGCTCGCACGTTGTACCACGAGTAAGGGTATTGGATATCCACGAGTCCACATTCCCAGCGTCCAGGTAAATGCAACGGTTGCGGCAACTGGGTCACGTACTTGGCCAAGGCGTTGTCAGGAAACACATCGAGCGAACTGTTACTGGGAAACGTGAGGTAAAACATGACGACTGAGCTTTCTTGCTTCTGCACCTGGCTTTAATAGGGCTCCCAGGCCTTGGGCGGATGAACGCGGCGTTGTGTTCGTCGCGGTGACTTGCTACGTGTCATAGATCTTGATGTACGTAGTTTCAGGGGGTGGCGTGGTAAAAGGGGTGACGAAGTAGGTGCTCGTCGTTGTGGTGTTTTGGGGGTGAATCCGGTTCCCAAGAAGGTAGTGGTGGTGGTGGTGGGTCACTCGGCGATTGCTGGGTGCGCTGCATCCACTGCCAACGTTGAGGATTTCCCACCAATAATTGAGGGACGTGTGTGTCTTTCAACCCCTGAGTAAAGGCTTCCCAGCCCGGTGGATTAGAGTGTTTGCGAGAGCGCACCGTATCATTGATCAAATCGGTGATATGAGACCCCGGCACCACTCGGTTCGAATAAGCAGTTCCCCCTGGTCGCTCCAACCCATATCAGGATTCTGTTTCACCCGGTCCAGCAATAAACGAGCCTTGGTCTTGAATGCCTTAGGGACACTGGCCAAGACTTCATCTTCCAGCTGAGGTGATGATGGCGGTGTTGGTGCTGGCGCTGATGGTAGTGGTGGTGGTGTACTGCTACGTCCTCTATATTGATCCATAAACGTCTTGTACCGGTTCAGCGTCTGATGGTAGAGTTGAATTTTCTCGTGATCGGGTAGTCGACGTTGTACTATTCATCTCTTCGTCCAGCGACTGGGGTAGTTGCACCGTGGCAGGCACGGGATAGGGGGATTGCAATTTCGCGTTCTGCAGGGGACTGAGGGGAACATTCCCTTTTAACACATTATGAGCGACTTCACACAAACACCGTGCCAATCCCGCCGTGCACCAGGGCCCGGCCCACCTCCGGTGGCGCGCTGCGTAATACGCGGAGCGCCGGGCGTGCTTCCGTATCCGCGCAGACATGATTAAGTGAAAAATGTGGGTCCGCAATCGAAGTGCCGAGGGTGTCCCTTGTTTCAAGTCGATGAGCAGATAGCCGTGGGTCCCTTGGGTGGCATCTTCAAAGGCTTCCCGCACAAAGGCCGTATTTTTAGGGTACATCTGTCTCGCCAGGTGCATAATTTGTGATGCGTCTCTGGGGTTTTTGAACAACACCACATGCTGAGCATTCAAACTGATGTCCCTGTGCTCTTTGTTCTTACTGAAGAGATTCTGTACGATGTAGATGATGCTCAACCGACGATGATGGCTCCCTTTCGTAAAGAGACGCCTCACCCGACTGTCCTTTTCGGTCATCAGATCGACTACCACCACCAACGTGTCTTCTGGGGTATTCTCTGGGGGTAATCCTTCCACCAAGGTGAGTCCAGGTATGCGTGCCAGTTCCTCGTACGCAGGCTGCCAAGCTCCATAACACCAGAGGATGCGAGCCACGGGCGGTGAAATGAGGGCTCACCCGTGTTGGATGAGCCGTTGAACGAAGTGTTTTTCCCGATCCGGTCGGCCCAGCGTTGAGACACGTGAAGGGATGCTGCCACCGAGGATCCATAGTTGATTTGGTAATTTGCGCCAAGGCTGCAGTCTACAGAAGGGCCATGGCATCTGAAATTAAACAGTAGGCAGATTTATTTTATGCTAAACAGCAACCGTGTTATTAGAGAACCCCCATAGAACTATATATTTTCTGAAAGAGTAGGCTCTTGACATAAAGCCGAGACAGATGTAAGCCTTGTTGACGAAAATCAGGGTCCCCATAACCCATACTGAACTTGCTTCAAACTTCAGGAAAATCCTCTAAAATTGGTCCAAAATGGGTAATATTCCCCCTCCACCAAAGAAAAAACTTGTTATTCAATTGTCCTGAAACTCACCGACAGTGTGCCCAGTCCAAGGACCAACAAAAATTGGCAAAGAAAATAGGGTGTCGACCACGCGGTTTTCAAGCTCGATTTTACACCGTAAAGTATGCCATGTGCTCGTAAGCTGAAAATGGCCCCAATTCACAGCCACACTTTCACACTTCCATCTGCATAGTGAGGCATGGGCCAATCCTACTGGCAAAATACCATGTACTGATTTGAAGCAAATCAACTAGTCAACTGAATGATATCACAAATATCAATAAACAAAAAGCCAACAAAAATTCTCATGGGGTCAAACCTGGTGGAATATTAACTTCAAAGATTTTGAGGGGGACCAAAAATCCGCAACTATGGACTGAGCCCTTTAAGTGAAGGGTACTTTTTGTGGATTTATTTTTATCTATTCACTTCAATTTATGGGTCTGTACAAGTATAATGGTATATGACAGTCAATGGTTGAAAGTCATATTAAGATCAAACAGAGCCACAACTTTCCCCCTACCCCATTCATATTTTGACAGTTTTTGCGACGCCATTTTGTCAGGCTGGACCACTATGTCAAATTTGAATATATTTGACTGAAAATGTTGCATTCAGTACTAATATTGTTTACTATTACGTTGAACACAATTCAAAACATTGATATTCACACCCAACACAGGACTGGAATTATGAAACCAGCACAGGAGCTTGGGCTAGAAGGGGGGGGAGGGGTGGATAACTCTTAGCATGACAAGGGAATATCTGTTACATTGTGTATAGTATTGCCATCTCCAATGCTGGTTTTATGGGAAGGGTGGGGGGTGGGGTGGGGTGGGGCTGTTTTAATGGTCACAGAGGAATTATTCTGTGACACTAAAACTTCTGGGAAATTCCTGGGACAATTGACCCCCCCTCCCGGTCAAACACCAACATTGATGTTGGCAATGCTACACATTTTGTAACAGATATTTTCTGGCCATGCTAAGAGTTACCCCTCCCCCCCTTTCTAGTCCAAGCCCCTGTGCTGGTTCAATATTTTCAGTCCTGTGTTGGGTGTGAATAGCATTGTTTTGAATTGTGTTCAACTTGATGGTAAACAATAGTAGTTCTGGATGGAGAATTTCGAGTCAGATATGCAAATTTAATGTTACCTGAGAAAAGGCCTGTTCTGTCATATAGGCTGCAGTCTACAGAAGGGCCATGGCATCTGAAATTAAACAGTAGGCAGATTTATTTTATGCTAAACAGCAACCGTGTTATTAGAGAACCCCCATAGAACTATATATTTTCTGAAAGAGTAGGCTCTTGACATAAAGCCGAAACAGATGTAAGCCTTGTTGACGAAAATCAGGGTCCCCATAACCCATACTGAACTTGCTTCAAACTTCAGGAAAATCCTCTAAAATTGGTCCAAAATGGGTAATATTCCCCCTCCACCAAAGAAAAAACTTGTTATTCAATTGTCCTGAAACTCACCGACAGTGTGCCCAGTCCAAGGACCAACAAAAATTGGCAAAGAAAATAGGGTGTCGACCACGCGGTTTTCAAGCTCGATTTTACACCGTAAAGTATGCCATGTGCTCGTAAGCTGAAAATGGCCCCAATTCACAGCCACACTTTCACAATTCCATCTGCATAGTGAGGCATGGGCCAATCCTACTGGCAAAATACCATGTACTGATTTGAAGCAAATCAACTAGTCAACTGAATGATATCACAAATATCAATAAACAAAAAGCCAACAAAAATTCTCATGGGGTCAAACCTGGTGGAATATTAACTTCAAAGATTTTGAGGGGGACCAAAAATCCGCAACTATGGACTGAGCCCTAAGCGTTCAGAGGCCCACCACCGTTGTCGTGGATCCCACCGGGGTCGTAGTCGTTCGGGTACCGTTGCCGTGGTAAACGTGGTACTATACCTAATGTAGGCGTTAGAGTCGTGGTCGTGGGAGTCCTGTGTTGCCGTGGTTTTGCCCTGGTAGCTGTGATGGTGGAAGATGATGCTGGTGGGTCGCTTCTGAGGGTAGGACTAGGCAGGTACACGGGTGGTACCCTGGTGAAGTTCCACAGAGGAGTAGTAGTAGTAGGAATGAGAGTAGGACTAGACCGCGTAGTGGGACGTGCTGTAGAACCTGGTGGTACCCTGGTAATGTTCCGCAGAGTAGTAGGAGAGATGGTGGTGGTGGTGGTGGTGGTGGTGGGTGATTGCACTTGATGTTGGGGGGCAGCTACCAGAAGCACTAGTATACACACGACGGTACCGACTTGTCCTTTTCGAGTCCGCAGCAGTAAGGGCAGATGTGCACTATCCATGGTAAAACCTAGACTGAACGCAGTAGGCGATATGAGGTAGAATTTATAGCCGTTTCATGTCACGGGCTGAGACCCAGGAATTAAACGAACTGGGCCAACCTTGCCATTTGACGAAATGATAGGGCATGCCACGTCGACGTTCCGTTTTCAAAATCTCCACCGTGTAGTAGTCTTTCCGTGTTTTTACCACCGGTTGTAATTCCGCCTCGTAAAACGTGCCTTGCAGTGTTTCTCCTTGTAGATCTTCCAGTTGATAGACGTGTGGGTTTCGAGGGCTATGGCGAACGATGACAAAGTGCTCGTCACTCCAGTTGGGCAAGTAACTTTTCTCAAATTGCCCTTTGACTTTACTGATCCGTACCACATCTCCGCGTTTGTAACGGGGTGACGTGAGTGGACTTGGTTCTATCGAGTACAGCGTACGGCGCACTTGATGTTCGTTGCGTTCCGTCACATCGAGGGGAGCCCGCTGGATACTGCGATGATAGGCTCGATTGTACCCTTGGACCAGTTGAGGTAGCACATCGATGTATCGTCGGGTGTTTTTAGCGGTAAAATACTTGTACATCCGACCTTTGATGGTCCAATTGAATCGTTCCACCACAGAGGCTTTGGGCTCGTTGTACATATGGAAGAAAAACACCTGTTTCTTAAGAAAGGCTTGAAAGTGTCGGTTGAGAAATTCTGTGCCTTCATCCGTTTGCAAATAGAGGGGTTTGCGACCCGTCTTGAAAATCTGCTGGAACGCTCGTACCAGATTCCCTCCTGTTTTGTTCCGGATGGATAGCACCCACGCGTACTTGGATAAAATATCGATACAGGTCAACATGTACCGATGTCCATCATTGTGGGCAGCAAATCGACTCATATCGACCAAATCGGCCTGCCATTGTGCGTCTACGCCTCCTACGATGACTCGGTTACGGCGAAAATGTCGTCGGGCTGCTCGATGTAAGCTATAAGTGTCTTGGGAATGTGCAGCTCGAGCGAGCGCTCCCACAGCGCTGTAAGCGGCTGGACTGGTTGGGTTTTAATACAAATCTGTTAACACCTTCTTCACAGTCTTACTCCACGTGGACTCCTGCCGGTCGGCCTTGCGGGTGCTTCACTGGCTTCCCTTTCGGGTCCCCCTCTGGGTGCCCCTCTGGGTTGCGCTGTTGTGTGTTCGCTTCATGGTAAGACACTGACACTCTAGCCTGTCTGCGCCCTATAGATATAGTACTTCATCGACAATGGGGCCTACTTTTTCCAAGGCCGCCCATAAATTGTCCTCCGTCCAGACAGATGAGTTGAGCAAAAAAGGCGCCGCGGAAAATGTAGACCTGGTCACACAGGTGAATGCTATCACCGCCAAGTGTTCCCTTTAACACACGTTTCAAGGTAGTCCATCCCTCCGGCGACAGAGAGACGTCGGCTTTGGGTGCCCACCCAGTGCGGTTATGGGTGAGGTCGACACGTTTGGGGTAGAACAATAGGGTGCAGCCAGGTGTAAGAGTCCGGGTAGCCACAGAGTTCGCGTCGGGGTGCAGTAAGTCGTGGACGTCGGGGATAATAGCTTTCAGCGCCTGCCATAATGCAGGACGGAGTGTGATATGGGGACCACCACGCTGTTCTAACCGGGGAAAAAAAGAATCATCTCCACCACTTCGTAGGCAGACACCGACTCCCACGTGCATGAAATCGACTTCGGGCTCTTTTCCCTGTAACAACCGTGTCAATAGAGTCCACCCTGCTAGGGTTAAAAATAGCTTCACCTCTCGTGGTTGTTCTTCGATGAGGTGATGGTCATTGACGATCAGGATGACGTTGGCGTTCAGTTGGAACAACGCAAGCTCACCATCTGCTCCGCACGCTCCCATGGTGGTGAATGACAAACACCGGCTAGGGAGGCCTGTAGACATAGAGTAGCGCGCTTCCTGTACAGGCGTTTATACTACACCCTGTCAGTCCCTAGTGGACTAACCTCTACTCCCGCAAAATAGGGTTGGACGGGTAATTTTTATACTACTACAATGTCAAGTCCCCTATGGGTATAATTAACTCCTAGTCCGTAGCCGTACACGTTATAGTTTTTATTTTTTCATGTCTCTCTACTCCAGTCCGTACCCGTACACGTTATGGTTTTATTTTTCCGTCTCCCTTCACTCTTCGTGAAAGTCCGTGATCATTCGGTAGTGTAATGTTAAATTAACCCCTAGTCCGTAGCCGTTCGGGGTGTAATGTTATAGGGATACGAACTGATTTAACCTAGGATTTCTTATAGCGCAGCTTGGTGCAAAAACCAGGATTGAAATGTTAACCCAGAAGGTATTGCAGTGCCTTATTGGGCCAATCAGCATCCATTCTTTCAACCAATGGCTAAGCCTGAACAAGAGCCAATGAGTGGCCTAAGCCGGTGTTTAGACAGCCAATCGATATCATCCTGGGTTATTGTATGGGCCTTGAATTTAACCTAGGAAATTGCCATTGAAAGCTTGGTAGGATTCTGGCGGCATGGTGGGCCGTGTTCAACTATCGCATTTGGACTAATGAATATCCAGTATTTCAACCAATAGATTTGCCCGAAGAAGAGCCAATCGATGAAGTTTGCGCCTTTAGACAGCCAATGGATATCCATCACATTCAGCATATAAACTCCGAGCCAAGCGGACAAGAGCGCATTCAAATCACATTTCGCATACCGTGAAGACGTATAATACAGAATGAACAGGGTGGCCAAAATGTCAACCAGCAAAGCTTCGGCGGCGAGGATGGTGAACAAGAAGAGGGAGAAGAGGGAGAGGCGAGAGCTAGCGATAGCGGTGAAGGCGTATTGGTTGGGCGAGATACGGAGATGGGCGAGGGAGAACGTGAACTTAACACGGCTGTCGTGGGGTGATCTTCACCATCTCATTACGAGGGCACCAATGAATTTGACAGGAGACGACTGACTGGAGACATTGGGAAATCTGTTGGATGACCAACAACAACAACTGCTCCAGCCAGTTGAACCCGAATTCGTAGACATGAGTGAAATAATTCCATCAGTCCCGGATGCGGAGCAAGAGCCCCAACAACAACATCAACAACAACAGCCTGGCCCCCAACAACAACAACAGCCCGGGGGCTACTTCTCCGCCAGTTTGATGGGATAGACAGGACAACCCCATCCCCTGAATAAAACAGGGTAAACAAATTGATTCCTACGGCCCTTTTCAGGGCCACCCCAATCTTACGAGAGGGGACTTCTAACGTGGCTCATTCAATTAAAATCAGGCCCTACATTTGTGAATCTCCTCTCCTCTATATTCTATGATTACCAATCTCCAACGCCAAAACAAATCTACCATCAAAGGCCCTTTTGAGGGCCAACCCCTAGCCTTCCAAACAGGACTTGTAACAATTGCCCCTAGGGCCTACGAATGCGAATCTCCTCTCCTCTATGATTACCAATCTCCCACACCTCCTCACAACATCAACAAAAAATTTTACACTCGGCTTTTTTTCGGGACTACTCGGTATATCTCAATCTCCTCTTCTCTATGATTATCAATCTCCCACACCTCCTCACAACAACAACAAATTTTTTTTTTACACTCGGCTTTTTCCGGGACTACTCGGTATATTATTACCGTACATTCATACTAATAGTGGTTTTTTTTTACCTGGGCGCTGTTAGTAGGAAGTTCCCATTCACTAAGTGTTAATTACCTATTTTTACCTAGGTGTGTGCATGCAGGAGCTGATGTTTGTGCTTTTAATTAGAAGCTTGCCCTTTCGAGTATAATTGGGTGGTCCTCATAAGGACCGTTAGGAAGGTGTAAGGGGATTACATCGATCGGAGCAGGTTTTCTCGCCTCTTGGTACACACGGGACATTTCAGCGTGACGAGTGTACACGCTATGGGCTTGTAAGTGGGCGTAGGGGCTGGTCTTCCTCCATGTTTGTGGATACAGCGGATACATAACGCTTGGTGTCCACACGGAAATATAGCGAATTTGGCGTAGCGACTACTGCATTGGACACAGGGCAAATGCTTTGCCGCTCCCCATGTTGTGTCTCGCCCCAGTCTTCTTATTTCGGTGCAGTAGTACTCAAGATATCGCTGCTGTAAAACAGCCGTCTGTTCTTTTTCTTGTTCATTTTCTTGTTCTTGGTGTTGTTCTTGGTCTTGGTCTTGTTTGAACAGATCTTGTATGACTCGTTCAAGCCGTTCGTGTTGAGAGGTACTATCAGGCCGTACGTCGTAGGTACTATTGCCCACTCCATCGATGAATTGACCGGTTGCTTCGTGAAGATAGGACCGTTGTTGCGAAACTGCGATGAAATCTCCATCCGTCGCCTCTTCTTCTTCTTCTTCTTCTTCTTCTCCAATATCGATGAATTGACCCGCGGCATGGTGAAGATACTGCCGCTTTTCTTGTGAAACTGGGGTCAAAGTCTCGCTGCCATCTACCGGCTGGTCTTCTTTTTCTTCTTGTTCGTCATCTTTGCATAGCTCTTCTAATATATTGTCAAGCCACGACTCGTTAATAATATTGTGCACTCCATCAATATCCATGTATTTAGCCATGATGTAGTTCAAAATGAATGGATAGCAGACGATACACAGTGCGCTTTTTATAGTCTAACCGTACAGCGCCCGTATGAGGGCGCGGGCGTCACCGAAATCTTCATACTGACCAAGTGTCTCAGCTCAGACCCACTGTAATTTTGTGTTTCTTTTCCATCTTCAAACCGGTCTCATTTTTCAATAAATGCGAGTTGACGTGTAAAACTAATTTAAACTTGAACTTTGGGAGCTTATAGTGTATCGCTGAAAAATACAGAAGGCTGACGGCAGGCTAAAACTATTTTTTTATCATTTTGTCGGTTTTAGACCCGTATGGTTATGGGTGTGGTTGTGTGGAAAACCCGGTAAATTTGAAATAAACCGCCTTACCTCTGTAAAAACACTTTAGGTGTCTTCCTTACATCCTTATAATGTCACCCTGAAATTTTCAGCAGGTTTATCGATGGAAAAGTGTGAATTTTTGTCCTGCCAATCTTGCTACGGTAACACAGCCATTGACACACATAGCTGTACATACACTCGGCTCCATACTGTATAGTGCTGTGTTACCGTAGCATTTAAAAAAAAAGGTAAAAGCATTTTGGGAAAGATATTGCGCCACTATTTCTAAGAACTCTGGCGTTGAATGTATGTGGATATTGAAAAACTCAAAATGTCTTACGGAAGAACTTGATGCTAAAGGTCACATACCGTACAGACATGTATCCACATGGGATTTCTCGACTCTCTATACTACAATCCCTCATCAGGACCTTATTGACCGTCTAAGTTCATTAATAGTATCTGTGTTCAAGAAAACTGATCGTAGATATATTAATGTCGGAAGCCATAAAGCATTCTTTAGCTCTACTACATACAAGAGATATCATTCATGGGATGTTTCTTTGTTTATAGAGTTGCTTGAATTTCTCATTAAAAATATCTATGTGAAATTTGGCAACACAATATATCAGCAGCATATAGGTATTCCAATGGGTACTAATTGTGCACCCCTGTTGGCTGACCTGTATCTGTTTCTTATGAATATGACTATATGCAGGCGCTTTCAAAAACCGATCCATTCAAAGCCCGTTCCTTCTCATTCACCAAACGCTATATAGACGATCTTCTCGCTGTGGATAATCGCTATATAAATGACGCAGTGAAGGATATATATCCACCTTCACTGGATTTGAAGGAAACTACAGATAGCCCTACAGGCACATCTTATTTAGATCTCTATCTCTATAAAAATGAAGCGGGCATTCTCTCTCGTCGACTTTATGACAAAAGAGATGATTACAATTTCGACATCGTAAACTATCCCTTTCTGGATAGTAATATTCCAGTGGGACCTGCATATGGCGTATACATATCTCGCTTAGTAGCATTTGCTAGATCCTGTGTTAAATGTGATGATTTTAATCAACGTCACAAAACATTGCTGCAGAAACTTTCTCAAATTTGGCGATACATATCGCATGCTGATAGCAAAATACGAACGTAGCGTGCAAGATCTATGGCGCTACGTTTCGTAACGTGTGTCTAATTCCGCTTAACCCGGGGCTAGGGGCCGTATGAACCCATGTACTTCAAGATCCTCATGGTAATCATATGAACAGTCACAATCAAAGCGTGACTGAGATACATGTCTTTTTTTTTTAGATGACGACTCTATAACGAATATTATGGATTAAGAATACTGATCAGCGATACGGATTTGATATTTTTGGAACATCATGATGTCTTGCCGGCATCATTGAAAACTGTTGACCGCTTCTCTCTTGCAGGAAACAAGCCTATGTGTATGTATACTATGATTGTCTTTTTGAATTTGGTGCTAATACTGTTATGTGGAAAATGGAATAGGTCTTTGGATTATGGACGCGGATATTCTCCAATGGACGACGGCTGGATTATGAATGACGGACTAGACGCTTGTAATTCCACACAACCACACCCATAACCATACGGGTCTAAAACCGACAAAATGATAAAAAAAATAGTTTAGCCTGCCGTCAGCCTTCTGAATTTTTCAGCGATACACTATAAGCTCCCAAATTTCAAGTTTAAAATAGTTTTACACGTCAACTCGCATTTATTGCAAAATGAGACCGGTTTGAAGATGGAAAAGAAACACAAAATCACAGTGGGTCTGAGCGGAGACACTTGGCCAGTATGAAAATTTCGGTGACGTCCGCGCCCTCATACGAGCGCTGTACGGTTAGACTATAAACGGTTAGACGGTTACACTCATTTCAACTGCATCATGGCTAATGGTAGTAGACGGTCACTTTTCAACGCAATGAACACGAGAGTGTCGACCGAAACTTTCAGGGTGACAATTCGAGACGGAGAACAACAACAAGATCCTAGACGGATTCGCTCGAGCGGAGAAGACGAACATGTTACAATCATTACGAGCTTGCAGCGTGTTGCTGAAGCTCAGATTGCTGAAGCTTTGAGGACGAGAAGCGCACAACAAGATAGAGTAATAAGGGACGCTGTGCAGGAAGAGGATGATGATGATGAAACAGACGATGAAGATGTACACGGAGAGTTGGAGTGGTTAATCACTAGTAGATCCCCAGCAACTACAGCTTCGACTCAGACGGCTACCACAACGACGGCTACCACAACGACGGCTACCACAGCGACCGCAACAGGAATGACAACACCACCACCACCAGAGATCAGCCGACTGAGACAACAAATTGACGAATTAGAAGACGAAAAGACTACTCTACGCCTACAACTGACTAGGGAGCAGAAGAGATCAACCTGTACCGTGTGTCAAGACGATGAGACGATGTACGCCTTTTCCCCTTGTGGCCACCTGGCCCTATGTGGTGTATGTGTACTAAGCTTACCATGCATGGCGGGCTCGTGCCAATGCGCAGAGACAGAGGAGCTTCATTTGAAGTTACGATGCCCTGTGTGTCGGGGATGGGTATCAAACATCAAAAAAATATTCCGGCCGTAACAGTGTGATGACCAACCCGCTGTTCTTTCCAAAGGCCCTTATTAGGGCCACCTAATTACAACCGAAAGGGGAGAAACTTTCTAACTAAAAGCACAAAACACCAGCTCCCACACCAATATCCCTTTGCATAGAGTGAACACTGACACACATTTGAATTTCTAATATTTATTAACACAGTAGAATGAACATAAGGTCTTCACCACAGTAGACTCTTGGTGTTGAATTTTCTAATACAATTATACGCTGTCAAGGCGCTTAAATGAACATCGAATGAACATAGAATGAACATAGAATGTAGGAATACGGTCATGTCTGAATGTTCAATATTTATGCAACAAGACTTGTGTGAATCTTCAATATTTATGCAACAAGACTTGTTTGAACTCGTCATTGTCTTTCTGCCCCTGGTGCACGTATATGAAGGTGGCAATCTGTTCACGTGGAATTCTGGGTGGACAGGCAGCTTGCAATGCCTCGGCAATTTGCACCTCGTTAACGGCGTGTAGCCCCTCAGTCATCAGCGCGTCTGATGGTATACTATTGTCCATACACGTATGCGTGTTGAAGAGACCGTTCTTGTTCTGACAGCCTGCACATTGCTCGATACGCAAGTGTCGAATGCGGGGTCTGAGATGATCCAGAATGTGTCGATGTACTTCTTATAAATATACTGAGTCATCTGGTCAGACAGGACTTCACGAATTTCACCTGTCAGACTCTCCAGCTTCCGCCACGCAGGTATTTGCAGGGTGACGCCCTCAGGTAAAGGAATACGCGTATCTCCCCTCAACTTCCATTTACGAATATGCACCAGCAACATGTTGTTGAACATAGAACAGGTGAGGAAGATGTCGTCGCCCACATAAAATTTCGCTTCGTCGCTCCCCTGGTGGTCAATGACCGCATTGACGGCGTAATAAATGGCCTGTACTCTTATCCAGGTCTCCAACGTCAAGGCGAAATGCTCAGGTGGTTTGTCGTCCCAGGCCGGTGCGTTAAAGTGCACTTGCTCGTCTTCGACGCTCACAGTTAAATAGGGAGAGAGCTCCCAAGTGTTCGTCTGGGCCGCCTGGTAGGCCTGCTGGATAATGTCATTGATCTCCTGCACAGACATAGTAAGTAGCACCTCTTCCCTTCGCTTGCTCAGGCACTTGCTGGGGCACTGGCTGAAGCACTTGCTGAGGTATTTTTAAAAGTGTTAGTCGGGGACGTTTGGCAGGTGGACCGGACTCTTCGTGGGTACGTTTGGTACCTGTACTCCCTTCGGCGATGTCCATGTCCATGACTAAGATTTTATCTTCTGAATCCTCGGCTTGAAGTAGACATGCTATTCCTTCATTTCCCGTCTTCTTCAACGCCTCCACGAAGGCTTGAAATGCTAAGGGGCCACGGCGCAGTAGATCGTCGATGAGGGCTCTGTTTTGTCGCGAAGTAGTCTTCTCCGCCATGATATCTTCCACGCCGTGTTTAAGGATTATGTTTTCCACCATAAGCAGATCACATATATCGGCCACATGCTGCATCTCATCAACGAGGCGAATACGGTGAGATGACTCCATGACTGTTAGCTCAGGCTGGTGAGGTAAGTAGCTGCTATGGTGAGATAGGCTGGTGAAGTTGCACTGGTGAGGCAAGTCCCGGTGAGGCAGGCTCAGGCTGGTGAGGCTCAGGCAAGTAGCTCCTGTCGTCAGAGTGGTTCAGGCTGGTCAGGTAGGCTCAGGCTGGTCAGGCAGGCTGGTGAAGCAGGCCAATGAATGCAGCAATGCCCAAAAATTCCCACTTTTATACGTCTTTTCGGTGACCTTCGTGTCTTTTCGGTGACGTCCGTGTCTTTTCGGTGACGTCCGTGTCTTTTCGGTGACGTCCGTGTGTTTCCAGTGACGTCCGTGTCTTTTCGGTGACGTCCGTGTCTCTTCGGTGACGTCCGTGTATCTTCGGTGACGTCCGTGTCTCTTCGGTGACGTCCGTGTCTTTTCGGTGCAGGCACAGACGTGAAGTGCCCGGATGAAAGATCACCGAAAAAAACATCCACAGTCAACTCGCCACATACAGTCGCCCCATCAAGACCCTCATACATACCCGAAAAGACACGGACGTTACCGAAAAGACACGGACGTACCGAAAAAAGATACGGACGTCGGCGAAATTGTGGAAAAACCCCACAGACAGGTGAGTACATGTTCTATCATGTTCAACAGACGTCACCGAAAAGATACGGACGTCACCGAAGAGACACGGACCTCACCGAAAAGACACGGACGTCACCGAAAAGACACGGAGGTGAGCGAAATTGTGGAAAAACCCCACAGACAGGTCAGTACATCATGTTCACAGGTCACGCCCCATTCACCCAGACCGGAAGTGACGTCATACCTGCGCACAACACTTCCGCGCACACCACTTTCTCGCGCATGCGCAGTGAAGCGCCAGTGGCTCGAAATAGCCTTATACTACTACTTACGTTCGGGTTTCATTGCCACAGCGTCTGGGTCAGTGCAACGACTCAATAACATTACAGGAGTAAGAGAGACAACTCATCAGCTTTCGCTGCATTATCGGGTTCAACATACAGAAATGACAATTTAGTATGGAGTTTAGCCTCCCCTCCTGTACGGACAATTTAAGTCGTCGGATTTTCAAGTAACGGATTTGAATGGGGAAATTGGATGTTGCCTTTAGCCCTCGTGGCATAAGTGTGCAAATAAATCTATCTATCTATCTATATTATTGGACAGCAGAATATTGAATATTGTGAGTTACAAGTCGAAAATTTCAAATTTCATAGTTTATCGATCGCTTCGATATTGCACGTCAAAATATATATATGTAGAAAATAAGGACACTACACGTGGGTAGATATATAAGTATAAAACTGGATATTATATTGTCATAACCGGTTTCGCTCTTTTAGAGTTTGTCAAATGACGAAGTTAACATGCTATTAGATGCAATTTATATAGTGCAGCATATTTACAAGTATTGTTTCATGGTTACATAAAGTCATAATAAGAGAACAAGTATAGTCAAATACAAAACAATGATAATAGAGAGACGACTGCTGGTTGGTGTGTGCGTTTCCATGTACTCAGACATGCGTACTTTACAGTTCTTGGTCTCCCTGCACCCGAAGAAATGCGCAGATAACTCATTTTCCGGAACCAATCTGCGAATACTGAAATAATGTTTTAGTGACTCTGAATCGATCAAATAATTAAGTGATATATTTTCGGTATCAGCAATTGAGGGATTCCCCATATTTTTCAATGAACATTTTTTCTTTTTCCAACCGAATGCTTACATCGTCCGTGTTAACTTTAAAAAACGGAAAACTGAAAAATTTAATCTCAAGTTGACTAGCACAATCTGCAACATGTTTATTCAATTTTAGATGACGTAATCTATCTGTTTCTATTTGTTGTCGGTGTACGCGAGTCCGTGATTTGAGACGGTCCCCTGTTTGGCCTATATATGGAGCGCCACATCCATTACAAGTCAGAACATACAGAAGATTTCTAGAATTACAGTTTATTTTATGTTTAATTTTGAAGTGTTTGTTAGTTTTCCGAAAGAGATATGAACTGCTAATAGTGAGATTTATTTTGATGTTGTATAGACTTGATCGGGACTTAGCTCATGCTCAGCTTGAAGTTGTGGCCTTGTCGTTTTGCATTTATGAATTTAACTTCATTAAAGGCTTTCTTCAGTCGGTCATTTGACCCAAGAATGGTTAAGTTATTTTTAACAATAGGGAAAAAGTTGTCGTTATTAGGATTGTGCTTATTAACGAAAGTCAGCACCTTTGTTGTTAATTGATCCTTTCTTGGATTTCTTAACGTCTCAATGACTCCGTCGGGATAATCTCTTTCAAGTAGAAACTGTTTCAATTCGCCGAACCGTTTAATACGCAAGTCTGGTTTTGTTACTATATTGTGCAAATTCTTCTGGCGAGATTGATATGAACGGCACTTGGTTCTTAAAGTGATCGTAAACCATCAAGTAGTTTCCATCAAATGGAAGACCATAGCGAATAGTGTCGGAAAAAAATTATTGTAATTTTTTACGATTTTTTTACACAGAGTAAACTGCAAATAAAGCATGGTATTCTATGGTGGTCTGTTGCAGTCATTTTTAGGTCCAGTGACGTCACGCTGCCTTAATACATATAATTTCTTTGATAGGCATTTAGAAGTCAGCGTATATAACACAAGGCTATTCTATGGATAACAACTTCTTTACTGCTGTGGAGCTGACGTTTCGTTGGAAATACTTCCAACTTTTTCAAAGCTAATTGAAAAAGTTGGAAGTATTTCAAA
Source organism: Hanleya hanleyi (assembly GCA_036873755.1). Lineage (NCBI taxonomy): Eukaryota > Metazoa > Mollusca > Polyplacophora > Lepidopleurida > Hanleyidae > Hanleya > Hanleya hanleyi. Next base: position 82,664 of record JAVTVY010023504.1, read on the forward strand.
AAAAAAGTTGGAAGCTTTGAAAAAGTTGGAAGTATCTCCAACGAAACGTCAGCTCCACAGCAGTAAAGAAGTTGTTATCCATAGAATAGCCTTGTGTTAATACATATATTTCAAACCGTGTATGCACTTTCCAGTGCTTCATTCAAGCTTAAGGTGTGTATACTTTGACTTTCGACACAGACTCACCGTTCCAATGTGCATGTTTCACCAAAATCGGGGAAATTAAATGCAAGATTCAAATTGACTTAACACTTATGAGTTACCATCTCACAGATTTTGGTGAAACATGTACAGTGGAACAGTGAGACTGTGTCGAAACTCAAAGTATACAAACCTTGAGCTTGAATCAAGCACTGGAAAGCACATACAAAGTTTGAAATATATGTATTAAGGCAGTGTGACGTCACTGGACCTAAATATGATTGCAACAGACCACCATAGAATACCATGCTTTCTTTGAAGTTTACTCTGTATAATAAAATCGTAAAAAAATACAATAAATATTTTCCTACACTATTTGCAATGGTCTTTTATTTGATGGAAACTTCACTTGAGGGTTTACGGTCAGTTTAACATGCCGCGGATGACATGATTTGTATGACAGATATTGTTTCGTGTCTGTTGGTTTATAAAAAATGTCAGTAACAATTTTATCATTTTCTCTTTTAAGCAGAATGTCTAGAAAAGAAATTTCATCCTTATTTATTTCTGAAGTAAATTGAATATTAGGGTCCAAACTGTTTAGGGGATTATGTATATTATATATAGGATATTATAGCCATCTTGGCTCTTCCATAAAACACTACACATACTTTCTCGTTATTTTGGCTATATCTCTGCAACTTGCATGGTCACTTCTAATATAATAACATTTTGCTGTGGTGAATTATTATTACTGATAGCACCACTTTCCGTTATTTTTGCTACATCTATACAACAAATATATGTATGGAACTTGCATCCTTTTTATAACATGTTATATGATTATTCTGTCGCGGTTATTTTTATGAAGGATTCATTTTTTGTTTTATTGGCTATATCTCTACAAGGAATATCGTTAGGCCTACAGGTGTGGAACTTACATATCAAAAATCCTAATGGGCATTATAATCCTGAAATTCAGACGCCTATGAAAACATCTTTTCTTTTCTAATATACGCGAATTATTGTTCATATGAACACCACTCCCTCCACGGATATATCTTTTACAGCATTTATGCCACAGACCCCTCCCTCTGCTGATATATCTTTCAATGTATTTATGCCACACACACAAGTTTTGACTACATTTACTGGAACTTATGCGTTTGTTTTTTACGTCTATCAAAACCAGTTCACCGACAGTTTAGGACAATGCATGGGAGAATTCCGAGAGCGATACGACGAGTCAAGTGAAAATTAACTTAATTGTGATCAAAAATAAATCATTCACAACACTTTAAATTACGACTTATTTTAAAAATTTAAGAATAAGCGTGAGAAAACCGGCTGTAGCAGGTAGACTACTTTCTTTTCGTTTCTATTGTCATTATAAGAAATATATGTCAAGATTTTGTGGGCTCAGTTTAGGTCAGAGATCGACATAAACATATATAATGAACAACATAACATATTTTACATAGCTCTGGGGCCATTAATCACTGACAGTGTTATTATATTGACGGGGATTATGCCAGTTTTCCCTCCTTCCGAGCGTGTGGTGCAAACTTGTGTCATGTTTTTAACTGTTTGTTGGCCCCGTGACTGGATCGATCCGCCTGGGAACAATAGACCCGATAGATCATGGCTTATTGACTTACTGAAAGTGACACCTATCGGGCAGTTCTGTCAACAAATATGGGGGTGCACGTGCAAAAGTTCGCGCCCTTGTTTGATTGGTTCAGGTGGCCGAACTATCTCCGGGGAGAACGGAAGTTTATATATTATGATGGGCAGAGATTAATCATCGTGTTATGAAAAGAGTTGGAATGATTTCGCCCGGTTGATGATCCTGGTGAATAGATCGTATTATCCGTAATCACATCGTCCAGGTCCAGCCGTTGCATGTAATGGGCAGACAGATTGTCAAGAATTACAAAGTTCAAAATAGTTGTGATCCTCTTGCTAAATGATGTTTAATGTTTTTATGTAATTGTTCAACTTGTGTTGTAAATGTTTTCTTGTGTTTTATATGTTATATGCCTATAGCCCTCGGACACAAGAGTGCAATAAAGATTCTTCATTATAACGAGGCTTTTGTTTCTAGGTCCCATTAATATCGTGTTGGCCAATCATCATTTTCTGTTTAGGCTGTCTGTGGCATGTGACAAATTTTTTTTTGGCGCGAATATGCAAGCGCTCTGTGCGCCTGTGTGTTATCCCATATTCTACAACACTTGTGTCAATAACATCGAGCTAACCGTGCATTTATTACACGTGTTAGCACGGTTATGTAAAAGCAACACCTGTCAAGTGCAGGTGTTCATTGGGAGATTCCATTTCATAAGTCGGATGAGAAAAGGGAGGTCTGCTTTCATACAATCGAATAAAACAAACAAATAAATTACAAGATGAAATTTCTTTTTTAAGTTTCAATGTTGTTTCCATCGTGAAATTGATTAACAAAGCGACACAAATAGACATATATCCACGTAATTTCCGCACAGCTGTCAGTATCACTCCCCATTTGAGAGACCACATAATAAACTCTTCCACTGACATTGGCACGAGTCCAACCGAGACGGGAGCATCAGTAGACGAGATTTTTTTTTTCTCAAGAAAGGGAAGAAAGGTTGTCAAATATGTTTTCAAAATTTCATAAAAATCTTTATTGATTATCATTTAAGAAATGTTTTCATAGACGTGCTCAATTGTTATTTTACGCACGGTTAGTGTGCGAAAGTTTATAAATTTTAGGACGCTGGCTTCGCCCTTGTCCTAATATATATACACTTTCCCAAACTAACCGTGCGTAAAATAACCATTGAGAACGCCTATGAAAACATTTCTTAAATTGCATCGCAAATTTGATGGCGTAGCAAGATAGTGACCTTTTTATTGGTCGTATTGATGATCACGGGGTTCGAGAGGCCTGACGAATATTCAACAATGATGTACCAAATTAAGATTATGTGCGGTATATCAGATAGAGGTATCGTGAATACGGGTCTCTGACGGAGCGAGAATGCCCCATTGGTAATACTGACAAACTTAATACGGATAGCTAACAATATTCTGCCTGGTGAATACTCTTAATCTTGGCCGAAAACACCAACTGAATAAGGTTTATTTATTTCTTTAACCTATCATACCTGGAGATTCTGACCTAACTCTCAATCCCCAAGCAACACCGATAAAAGTGTGAGCGCAAATACGGACCGAAAATTACGAAACATGACGCGAGATTCTGACCCAACTATCAGTCCCCAAGAAACACCAATACAATAGGGTGTGCACCCCTTGAATCGTATGCAGTATGCAGAGTAATTGTAATTATCCAGTACGCAGTATGCAGGGGGTGGAGTACGCGTGTGCAATATCTGATAACGAGTACCGGTACGCCCATTTGAACGCATCGAGTAGAAATAACCATATACCATCATTTGGACGGAATGTCAATCACATGAAGTGGACGATGAACACGACTCAAATCCTAAAACTGGTGAAATGTTACAGAAAAATTTATACAAAATTTTGATTTGCAACAATGTAATATAACGGCTCCAATCGCGACAAACGATAAAGTAATGTTGCAACAGTTTGCAACAATGTACAGTTGCATCCAATTAAAATGTTTATCGGATGATGGGAGGGTCTCGATGTTTTATCACGTTCACGGTATGTATCCATCCAAACAGATTTCTACCAGTGCAAACGATCTCTACCATCTGCACAACGATCTCCACCAGCTAATATTACGGGTTTACGAACAGTGGTATATGTACCAATTTCAGCTTATTTTGCCAGGAAGACCTGAGTAATACTCGGAATGATATAGCGCAGCGTACGCCTAAATGTACGAGGAAATATATTTCGCTCTTGTTTCAAACGTGCGTCCTCTGATTATTTCATAATCAGGGACACCGATCGCCCCATCGACGATTCAGTATTGAGAATGTGATGAAATTTTCCGGTCTTCAATGTCTTGAATTGAAATCCTGATAGAAAGGGGCTACTTTATAACGAAATATTGTCAAATTCCAGTCAAATTTCACATATACGGGTAAAAATAAGCAAGTTTATGTGAAAATATGTGTGCTCAATGTACTTTTTGGAAATTAGAATTACAAAGATCTCTACCAATTCCTGACAACTATCTCTACAGGTTCGGTGCATGGAAAGTGTTGGACAAAAATCTACAAATCAAGTCATATGAACAGGGCTGAGGCCTAGAACCAGAGATATATTGTGCGGATTTGTCTGATGCCAAGTTGCACACGCACGCACGAAAGATGATCGAGTCAGTTCGGTCTTGTCATTGGGAGCTCGGTAAATTACGTACCGGTACACAATGTGATCTTCGTCCGAAGGTTCGAAGTGAGAACGAAGAAATTGGCTTGATATAATGAAGATGATCTCAACACTCTTAAAATGAAAGCGTTTTATTCAACATTATTAATGTCCGAGGAGTTACACCATGATATAAGCTGTTATATTTGTAACACTCTCAGAAAATGTTGAAAAAATATCTAACATTATACTACACTTTACTAGGCTGAATTTAACTCTTGTATAGTGTTGTATTGCTCATCATACTGCAATATAATGCCGGATATAAAACTCTTTTTTTCAACGCTTTTTGTCAATTCTCGGACATTTATAGTGTTAAATACAACAATTTCAATTTAACACTTTCTGAGAGTCGAAACGTTGTCCAGTGAACAACCCTAGATTTTGTGGTGTGAGTAGCGGAGGTGTTGATCAGTAGAACAACTTAAATAAATTAAAGGGTCTTAGATATAGATTTATCTGTATATACCCGCGAATATCATCACGTCACACGTGTTTTTGCCAAAATCATGGAAAATACATTTTATGCGCAGCAAGGCAAGGAATTCAAGGCATAGGCCTACAGATATATCCGCGTGCATTGTTTTTATTGGATCATAAACACAACGGAAAGTCGATAATAAATGAATAAATTTTATCTGAATTTACATTTAATCCAAATGTATGGTGTTGAAAATTGCATTTTAAGACTACGAAACAATCTCCAAACTCAGAAACCGTCATGTGAGCTATGCTGATATTTTGAACACTGTTTCCCGTCATGCGATCTTTTTATCATCGAATAATTTTGGGAGTCGTCGATCCACACTTTTTTTTATGTAAAAAGCTTTGAGTGTTTCTATCTCCATAGTTTTCGCGAGGTCATTAACTCCCCTGATAACATCTCTCATCGGAAAGATGAAATGTCCTAAAATAATTGTGTTATACGGCAATAGAAAATGTATGTACACAATATGTGAAAGTTCTACCTCGATCGCTTTATGATTACGTATAGTTATGACATGAAATTGGAATTCGTAGCATGTACTATTTCCTGAAAAAAAAGATCTAAATGGGGTCATTTTATTTTTTCGATTTCAACCGCACCACGTATAGGCCAAAATGCCGCCTTATCGTACCATCTCTTTTTTTCCAATTTCAAATCGCCTTTATTTGTGTACCGGTAAATGTATCTTTTTGTCGAAAGCATCAGCGTGTTGATAGCACATTGTTCTTTTCCCCCAACGTAATCATGTTAGGGAGACCCTTATCAATAAATATATATGAAAATCAATAAAGACAAAATCATATTACCATGTTTGAGCGACCTCGCTCTATAAAATGGAGGAAAAAAGGGTCGTTTTTGCTCAATAACTTTGATTCCTTCGAAATCAATGCTCCAAAACTTCAGGCGCATTAATCTATCTATTGTTCCTTGTCCTTTAATCAATTTGCCATTTTAAGAACCAGTCAATGTTGTTTCAGTAGCGTGACAGATATTCGGCCTATTAAATTAGATAAATAAAAGTTACTTTTTAGCAAACGACCTCTTTTACCTCCATTTTAGCGGGATCGCCCTAACATGGTAATATGATTTTGTCTATATTGATTTCCCCTGTACTCATTGGTTTCAGCTTATGAATCCCCCAGAGTAAGCCTATCCCAACACTGTAAGCGCTGATAGAGATCGTTGTCAACTTCAGCACAGAAAAACATGCATATCACAAACTCATGGTAGAGATCGTTGTAAAATGAATAGTGATTTTGATTGAAATTCTTCTCCCAATCAAACAGGACGACTTTGAGGCTTAATTATTTTAGTTACTTGAACAATAAGCCATAATTAAAGGGACAAACACAGCTGGTGTACGGTCAGATATGCCCTAAAATAGACCATTCTTTGATGATGGAGTCGATTCTCCTAATCGGCATGGCAATCCTGTGTCCCAAATTAAAAAATAACGAAAATACATCAGGCTTTAGCTTGCACGTGCTATAAATCTAGATACTCATATGGGTACGCTGTGCTATGTGGTTTACAGACCTTTTCGGTGCTTGGCTGATTATTTTGCCTTGACCTCTCCAACATCTAACAATTTCTCGCTTCACGCACCGGTAGAGATAATTTCATTACGGGTAGAGATCGTTTGCACTGGTAGAGATCTGTTTGGATACATACCGTGACATTGGAAGTGGCGAGAAGGGGGAGAGTATAAATATGGTCAGATGGTTATACGCTTATACGGTTCAGTTGAATTTCCGAATGTGGCAATGTTTTTGAAAGCGAACCCCACCATCCCCAAATGATGTGGGGCCTGTGTACGGGGCACTGTATGATAATTTGAGGCGCATAAATACCCATTGGTAAGTTTTGGATAGATTGATCGCGTGCTCCAAGCGGTGCTCTCCATGCAGGCTTGTCGATACTTCATTTGTAGTGTTCCACTACATCTGCACCTGGTCGATGTCACGAGTGGAGCGAATTTTAAATTTGTTGTCCTGTAATCTTAAATATTATTGATATATTCTCTAATAGATGAACATCGAAGTATGTTAACCCTATCTGCCCCCTCCCAGCTCCACCTCCTAGTGAAACTTTCCACATAGCTTCTGGCTTCGGAACGAACAGACATTTTTGGGTGAGGCTTCACGACTTTTCCGCTATTCATATTGCGGGTAATTTTTAGCCTATGTTGCATAATCCTAGGTGCAAAGGATCATGAGCAAATCTAAGATGGCGGCCATGAAGGTCATCGAAAAAGTGCGTTTTCATCTGCTTCGATGCGATCTGAAGCCTTCCAATAATTTGAGCAGAAAATACTAAGAAACATTATGGTTCCTAAAAATAATAAATGAACCTATAGCGTTTTACATCTAGTCTTGAAAATGAATAGGCCATGCAAGTCAAAACATGAGAGTAGGGACTGAGTTCCGGATAGAATAACTTTTTACGTTCAGAACAAATCGAAAATATACTGTCAAATTGCACCAGAAAGTACAATTTTACACCTAGATTGAAAAAAATATCCCGGACCCAATAGGGAGAAGAAAGAGAGTTCCACTTGAGATATCTTTTCATATATCGCCCTACAAAAGTTCTTCCAAGTCAAAATATTCCGTCAAAATGCACCAGAATACACCATTTATTAAAATTAAGTATAAAAATCTCAGGAAAGATCCTACCGTACATCAGGAAAGTATAAATTCGACATTGAAAACCTTTCTACTTGTTAACTTCAGTCTAAAAATACTGTTCTCAAAAGACGAAATATGCTGTTAAAAATGCGTCATTTCAAATAGATTAGATTTTAAAAAAAAATCCGGGAAACACCAAAGAAAAACAATACGAACGATAACTGATGATTTGCAACTTTATTCATCGAGAATTGGACAGAAGGCGTCTGCAGACGTCTAGAACCCCGGAGCTTCCGGGGCCTAGGCGGCCAAGTGCTGGGATAGAACTTCCCTCCCCCCCCCCCGCCACAAATATCAGGAAATGCTTTCGCCGTGCCTGGAGCGGCTCTGCTATTTATAACCAATTCGTGAATCGCATTCGTGACCTCATCACCTTTCCGACTATGCCTATGGTTGAACCAGACAGTTTGATTCAATCCATTGAATTGGAAAGGGATGAGACGGAATTTCGCTATTGATCTCCTGTTGCTAAATTGCACAATGTGCTATTTGCACGATGTTACAACCAATAATCGCATAAATTTCGATTTGATGTTTTTTTTTGAGCTATTAAAAAGCGTAGTTCTTTTATATTTTTTGCCCCGAAAGAATGCATGAAATATGCGGATCCCCTAGTGGGGCGCGCTTTCAGTGTGCGTTGCTGTGATGGTATAAACTTATATAGAGTATGTAGTATGCGGGAAGTGAAATTAAACGATATGCAGTATGCGGGGGGTGCACACCCTCATACAAGTGTGGGCGCAGATACGGACCGGAAATTATGAAACATGACGACATAGAACACATTATAGAAATATCGAACCAAAGGCTGGTTATCATACCCCTGGTCTTAAATATAGAATGGTAACGCTTTAGATGAGATCTCTGTTTTAATATGAAGACAGATGTTCAAGTATGATGTAATGTATGATATTCAAGCTCAATAATGTATGACTGCAGAAGTAGCACTGAGGGTGAGGGTGTGGAGTCACGCGGATGACGTCCCTTCCAGTTTAAAAGTCACATCCGGGTTAAAGTTCACTTCCGGTCAAAGGTAATTTCCGGAAGTCTGGATGTGAATATTTGCCAGACCGAAATCCGTACTTTTGGAGTGCGAAAATGAGGATACCCTGTTTTTTTCCACCATTTAAAATGCCCCTTGAACGGGAAACACTGTACTTGTATGTCAAGAAAATCATATACTACGTTTTCTCTGGTTGGTGAGAAAAGACATTTTCATATATTTTATGGATTTTTTGTAGAAAAGTTGAGAGAGGTTTAAAGAGGATTGCAGTTCTTTCCTTTTCAATTTCCGTGCCGTAGCTTACTTGACTTGTGAAATGATGGCACGATTATGCCAATTCAGAAAATATGTACGTATACAAGGCTAATGGATGAGTAGTAGTGTCTACTGATTACAGGTCACATTTTGACGAGTGCGCAGGTGTTTCTGCGCAGATTTGTGGAGGAAATGTGGAGGTCACGGGAGGTCACGGGAGGGTCACAGAGGTCAAGTGCAGTATAGTTCCGGCAGAAGGACCAAAAGCTACCTCCAATCCAGGAGAGTTCCAATTGTTGGAGGGGATGTATTCAGGATGTATTCATCCGCGGTGATGCGGTTTGGCCGCGGTTTTGGCGGTGATTCGGTCTCGGGAAAAAGCTTCCGCGAAGAAAAAGTAGTCCCTAGATAAAATGGTCTGATGGGGTCGAGTGAGGTATCAAAGTGAAGCTTATGTGAAGGGGCATCTAATGGGCTGGATCTGGGGTTGACATAGCGTTATTCTGCGCATGCGCGGTGGCCCAAGGGTATGGAAATAATCGTTTTGAGATGTAGGGGAGCCCCTAGTGGACCGATGGGGTCGAGTGAGGTATCAAAGTGAAGCTTATGTGAGGGGGCATCTGATGGGATGGGTGTGGGATTGAAATATCGGCATTGTGCGCATGCGCGGTGGCCCAAGGGTATGGAAATAGCCGTTTTGGAGCTAGGGGAGCCCCTAATGGTCGAATGGGGTCGAGTGAGGTATCAAAGTGAGGCCTAGGTGAAGGGGTATTTGATGGCTGGGTGGGTGCATGTAAAAATTTTCCTGAAAAAAAAAAATACGGAACACGGACTTTATCGAAAAACCTGGGAAAATGCCTATATGGGATATGAGGGGTATATAGGTCGCCGGGCTTAACGGGGCTTGTCTATCAATAGAGTTATCTCCCCCTAGTTCCAGGGTGGGTGTATGTAAAAAATTTCCTGAAAAAATACGGAATACGGACTTTATCCTAAATTACGGGAAAATGCCTATATGGGGTATGGGGGGTATAGGACCATCCTTGGGAACCTACTTCTATACATTTGCGGTAGGGTTGTGGGGTCTCGTTTTACTCGTCTCGTCATTTAGAACATGATAAGAAGTGTCCCCGTGCGAATCGCTGAAATTTTTGAAAAAAGTCACCGAGCCCCATATAGTCCCATACTGGGGTATAGGATCAATGTTTGTCCCCCTAGGAAACGTACTTCTATACATTTGCGGTAGGGTTGTGGGGTCTCGTTTTACTCGTCTCGTCATTTAGAACATGATAGGAAGTGTCCCCGTGCGAATCGGTGAAATTTTTGAAAAAAGTCACCGAGCCCCATATAGTCCCATACTGGGGTATAGGTTCAATGTTTATCCCCCTGGGAAACGTACTTCTATACATTTGCGGTAGGGTTGTGGGGTCTCGTTTTACTCGTCTCGTCATTTAGAACACGATAGGAAGTGTTGTGGAGCGAATCGGTGAAATTTTTGAAAAAGTCACCAAGGCCTGGGTAGGCCCATAGGCCTATACTGCATGGCTATGGGTGTATAGGCCCATACGGGGTGGACATGTTGGAGTCTAGGTGAGTCCCTGGTGGTCCAATGGGGTCGAGTGAGGTCTTATTTTGAAGCTCTCGTGGAGGAGCACTTGACTACACTAATGGTTCGTCCGTGTTCAATAGTCTGCGCATGCGCAGTCTGGCCGTAGTATAGAAAACAGGCATTTTGGGTGCTATGTAGGGGTGTGTTTGGGTTAGAGATGAGCTAATCACGGTTCGAATGGGTCGTGTGAGGTGTCAAAGTGAAGCTTGTGTGGGGTAGAGTCAGAATGGTGTGTTTTTGAATGCATGTCGCGTTAATCTGCGCATGCGCAGTTGGTTGTAGTAAGTAAAGTGGCCATTTTGGGGCAGTGAAGGAAGGTATTTGGGGTCGAGATGGGCTATTCACGGTTCGAATGCGTCCTGAAGGTGTCATCTTGTAGTTCTCGGGGTGTACATTCCGATTTGAGGGATGTTCGCGTCATCTGTGACGTCATCGATGACGTCATCGGTACGAGTAGTAGCGAAAGGGAGCATTTTCGGGCAGTACATGAAGGTATTTGGGGTCGAGATGGGCTATTCACGGTTCGAATGCGTCCTGGAAGGTGTCATCTTGTAGTTCTCGGGGTGTACATTCCGATTTAAGGGATGTCCGGGTCATCTGTGACATCATCAGTGACGTCATCAGTACGAGTAGTAGCGAAAGGGGGCATTTTGGGTGCTATGTAGGGGTGTGTTTGGGGTAGAGAGGCACCATCCTTGGTTCGAATGGGTCGTGGAGGGTGTCAAAGTGAAGCTTGTGTGGGGTAGAGTCAGAATGGCGTGTTTTTGAATGCAAGTCGCGTCAATCTGCGCATGCACAGTTGGTTGTAGTAAGTAAAGTGGCCATTTTGGGGCAGTACATGAAGGTGTTGGGTAGAGAGGGACCATCCTTGGTCCGAATGCATCGTGTGAGGTGTCATTTTGTTGCTCTCGGGGTGTTCATTCCGATTTGAGGGATGTCCGCGTCAGCTGTGACGTCATCTGTGACGTCATCGGTACGAGTAGTAGCGAAAGTGGCCATTTTCGGGCAGTACATGGAGGTATTTGGGGTCGAGATGGGCTATTCACGGTTCGAATGCGTCCTGGAAGGTGTCATCTTGTAGTTCTCGGGGTGTACATTCCGATTTGAGGGATGTCCGCGTCATCTGTGACGTCATTGATGACGTCATCGGCACGAGTAGTAGCGAAAGTGGACATTTTGTGGGTGCGTGGGGGTGAGTTTGGTGTAGAGAGGGACTATCCTTAGTCCGAATGCGTCGTGTGAGGTGTCATTTTGTAGCTCTCGAGGTGTACATTCCGAGTTGAGGCATGTCCGAAGCATCTGTGACGTCATTGCTGACGTCATCAGTAGGAGTAGTAGCGAAAGTGGACATTTTGGGGCAGTGAAGGAAGGTATTCGGAGTAGAGAGGAACCATCCTTGGTCCGAATGCGTCCTGGGAGGTGTTATGTTGTAGCTCTCGGGGTGTACATTCCGAGTTGAGGGATATCCACAGCATCTGTGACGTCATTGGTGACGTCATCAGTACGAGTAGTAGCGAAAGTGAGCATTTTGGGGCAGTGAATGATGGTATTTGGTGTAGAGATGGACCATCCGCGGTGCGAATGCGTCGTGTGAGGTGTCATATTGTAGCAACGCCCACCAACGCCATTCTTAATGCTTCAACGCCCAGGTGAAATAGCTCAGAAGGTCTGATATTCCATGGAATTGTCACTAATTCTTCGAAATGCAGTGACGCCAGTCGACGCCCGTCGTTACACCTTAACACTCTAACATAACACCATGATATAGACCGGACAGAGAACAACAACAGCAACAACAACAATGATCACACATAAGAGAACAACAACAACAACAAGAAGTTTTTTTTCATATAGTTTATTCTCCCCAATGTTACATCATACCCACGTTGGGGAGCCGCGTTGGGTATATTTACAATTCAAGAATATTCTTGTCCAATCAGAGGCCACCATTTGCATCTGTCATATTCGTTCCTGTCCGTTAGATGTATTCTCGGCTACTCTTGTCCAATCAGAAGTCGCCATTTCAGAAAGTTCCATCTTCGGCCATGTTCGCTCTGAACTGTTTGTTCTAATCGTCATCGGACAGGCCAGGATACCGTTGAGGAAACATATCCTCAGATAGTTGTTTGCGCATTCTGAGTATCTATCAGTGCATGGGTGAATACTTTCATCCGATGGGGGTGGTGGGTCAGTTTAACCACGAAGAACGTAACATTGGTGACCGTCTCCACTATCCACTTGGTGTTGGGACGCTGTTCATAGGCCCATTCTAAGGGGTCCACGGTGTCCAGTTGGGTCAGCATCGTCTTTAGCGACGCCCGATTGGTGATTGTGAAAGGATGGTCGTACACTGGGTTGATGGCACTGGAATAGAAATAGCACAATTCACGCGTCATCTTATGCCATAAGATGTACCCAAATGCTACATTTAATGTGAAGGACGTAGGTTGGTCATTGAAGATGGCTTCCACGTAGCTGCGTAGACGGGCGAGGTCGGTCAGTCGGAAATTGTACAACTCCAATATAGGGCGATGACGGTGGAAGCAGTGTCGGATCA
>JAVTVY010023506.1:0-94742 GCA_036873755.1 Hanleya hanleyi
AGCCTGAGCCGCAGTCAGGACGCGTAAAGGCCAAAGAAGGTCGCATCCTGTTCGGAATGGGCCGTGTAAGGGCATAGTGAAACACTCGTAGGAGAGCATCCGACTGGATGGGTGAGTGGTGAAAGAAAGGCTATGACGCGCATGCACAGACAGAGAATAGTAAGAAATTAGCATTGTATGCACGGTTTAGGGTAGAGATATACCGATGGGGCTGAGTGAATGAGTGAGTGAGTGTGAGTGAGGAAGAGGTGAAGTGAAGGAGGAGGAATGAGGATGAGTGAGTGAGTGATCATATAAAGTCGTTTGTAAACCATTAGCCTCAAGTTGTATCTAAACATGAGTGGCATCCCATTGAAGCTCTTATCCGGTAGAGACACACTGGAAATGATATATGCATGCGCACTGAGGAGTGGTAGAGAAAGAGGAGTTTCAGTGGTGCTGACTATGCCCCAAACACGTCAAGGTTATTTGCATAGCAATACGTTTTCTTTATTTCATTCGATAATTTTTTTTACACGATGTATTTTTTTATTTCTATTCGAAGCAGTTGTAAAATATATGTGCAATAATTGCATTGTGGGTAATACCTAACCCCGCCTATTTGAATATGTAACGAAAATGGCGGCATATTTGACAGTCGGTTTGCCTCGTCTTTGGCTGTCGATGTCGTCTTTGATAATGTTTGTCTTGTGTTTGTCTTCATTCTTAGTGCCAAATCACAAACAACGATTTAAATGTAGGGAAACTGACCAAAGAGACAGTGAAGGCAAACCGACACATATCTCAAATATGCCGCCATTTTCGCCATCGATTTCTCAATAGCCAACGAAAAGCTTCGTCACATATCCAAATAGGCGGGGTTAGGTATTACCCACAATGCAATTATTGCACATCTATTTTACATCTCCTTCGAATAAGAATAAAAAAGAACATTGCATAACGTACCTATTTCGAAATGTTCGAATCAGGGGAGATAACCAGGAATTGGGCCAGCAGAGTTGACAGAGTTGTCTTCATGGCTATCCGCTCTCGCATCGCGCAATTATAACGCGATATTGTGCGATATTGTGCGATATTGCGATATTGCTATAATATCGCACAATATCGCGGAAAAATAACGCGATATATCGCAATATCGCAATATCGCACAATATCGCACACTATCGCGTTATTTTCGAGAAAATAACGCGATATTGTGCGATATTGTGCGATATTGCGATATTGCGAAATATCGCGTTATTTTTCCGCGATATTGTGCGATATTATAACAATATCGCAATATCGCACAATATCGCACACTATCGCGTTATTTTCTCGAAAATAACGCGATAATGTGCGATATTGTGCGATATTGCGATATTGCGAAATATCGCGTTATTTTTCCGCGATATTGTGCGATATTATAGCAATATCGCAATATCGCACAATATCGCACACTATCGCGTTATTTTCCCGCGATGCTTGAGCGGCTAGCCATGAAGACAACTCTGTCAATTCCGTTGGCCCAATTCCTGGTTATCTCCCCTGATTCGAACATTTCGAAATAGGTACGAATTTCGCTCCAGTTACTTGATCAAACAAAACTCATGCGCCAATAAATTATATTGATTGATTTTTAATTGTTTTCATCGTATCATCGTACCATCTCATCATCGTACCATAGCATCATCGTACCATAATACCATCGAGTCATCGTACCATCGTATCATCATACCATCGTACCATCGTATCATCGTACCATCCTATCATCGCACCATAGCATCATCGTACCATCGTGTCATCGCACCATCGTGCTATATTTGTTTAAATACCCACCGTTATGTACCGTTGAGGGATGGAGATGTCTTTCAGCACAGCGACTCGTTATGGTTCTTACATGAGCGAGGAGATTAACTATTCTTTACTCACTCGATTTTCCCCACACACTAGTCACTATCACCTGATTAACTAAATAAAAAAGCCAAAGGCCCTAAGAAGCCCTGGTAGTATTAAAAGCGTAAATTCGTGTCTATTTGGCTGCAGCCTGAGCCGCAGTCAGGACGCGTAAAGGCCAAAGAAGGTCGCATCCTGTTCGGAATGGGCCGTGTAAGGGCATAGTGAAACACTCGTAGGAGAGCATCCGACTGGATGGGTGAGTGGTGAAAGAAAGGCTATGACGCGCATGCACAGACAGAGAATAGTAAGAAATTAGCATTGTATGCACGGTTTAGGGTAGAGATATACCGATGGAGCTGAGTGAATGAGTGAGTGAGTGTGAGTGAGGAAGAGGTGAAGTGAAGGAGGAGGAGGAATGGTCAAAATCGAGTGAGTAAAGAATAGTTAATCTCCTCGCTCATGTAAGAACCATAACGAGTCGCTGTGCTGAAAGACATCTCCATCCCTCAACGGTACATAACGGTGGGTATTTAAACAAATATAGCACGATGGTGCGATGACACGATGGTACAATGATGCTATGATGCGATGATAGGATGGTACGATGATACGATGGTAGGATGATACGATGGTACGATGGTATGATGATACGATGGTACGATGACTCGATGGTATTATGGTACGATGATGCTATGGTACGATGATAGGATGGTACGATGATAAGATGGTACGATGATACGATGAAAACAATTAAAAATCAATAAATATAATTTTTTGGCGCATAGTTTTGTTTGATCAAGTAACTGGAGCGAAATTCGTACCTATTTCGAAATGTTCGAATCAGGGGCGATAACCAGGAATTGGGCCAACGGAATTGACAGAGTTGTCTTCATGGCTATCCTCTCAAGCATCGCGGGAAAATAACGCTATATTGTGCGATATTGTGCGATATTGCGATATTGCTATAATATCGCACAATATCGCGGAAAAATAACGCGATATTTCGCAATATCGCAATATCGCACAATATCGCACAATATCGCGTTATTTTCGAGAAAATAACGCGATATAAAGATATTAGCGATATTGCATGCTGGTAATATCACATCATGAAATAATGCGAGGCTCGCAATATCGCAATATCGCACAATATCGCACATTATCGCGTTATTTTCTCGAAAATAACGCGATAGTGTGCGATATTGTGCGATATTGCGATATTGCTATAATATCGCACAATATCGCGGAAAAATAACGCGATATTTCGCAATATCGCAATATCGCACATTATCGCGTTATTTTGGAGAAAATATCGCGATAGTGTGCGATATTGTGCGATATTGCGATATTGCTATAATATCGCACAATATCGCGGAAAAATAACGCGATATTTCGCAATATCGCAATATCGCACAATATCGCACATTATCGCGTTATTTTCTCAAAAATAACGCGATAGTGTGCGATATTGTGCGATATTGCGATATTGCTATAATATCGCACAATATCGCGGAAAAATAACGCGATATTTCGCAATATCGCAATATCGCACAATATCGCACAATATCGCGTTATAATTGCGCGATGCGAGAGCGGATAGCCATGAAGACAACTCTGTCAACTCTGCTGGCCCAATTCCTGGTTATCTCCCCTGATTCGAACATTTCGAAATAGGTACGTTATGCAATGTTTTTTTTTATTCTTATTCGAAGGAGATGTAAAATAAATGTGCAATAATTGCATTGTGGGTAATACCTAACCCCGCCTATTTGGATATGTGACGAAGCTTTTCGTTGGCTATTGAGAAATCGATGGCGAAAATGGCGGCATATTTGAGATATGTGTCGGTTTGCCTTCACTCTCTCTTTGGTCAGTTTCCCTACATTCAAATCGTTTGTTTGTGATTTGGCACTAAGAATGAAGACAAACACAAGACAAACATTATCAAAGACGACATCGACAGCCAAAGACGAGGCAAACCGACTGTCAAATATGCCGCCATTTTCGCCGTCGATTTCCCAATAGCCAATGAAAAACCTCGTTACATATTCAAATAGGTGGGGTTAGGTATTACCCACAATGCAATTATTGCACATATATTTTACAACTGCTTCGAATAGAAATAAAAAAAATACATCGTGTAAAAAAAATTATCGAATGAAATAAAGAAAATGTATTGCTATGCATATAACCTTGACGTGTTTGGGGCATAGTCAGCACCACTGAAACTCCCCTTTCTCTACCACTTCTCAGTGCGCATGCATATATCACTTCCAGTGTGTCTCTACCGGATAAGAGCTTCAATGGGATGCCACTCATGTTTAGATACAACTTGAGGCTAATGGTTTACCAACGACTTTATATGATCACTCACTCACTCATCCCCATTCCTCCTCCTCCTTCACTTCACCTCTTCCTCACTCACACTCACTCACTCATTCACTCAGCCCCATCGGTATATCTCTACCCTAAACCGTGCATACAATGCTAATTTCTCACTATTCTCTGTCTGTGCATGCGCGTCATAGCCTTTCTTTCACCACTCACCCATCCAGTCGGATGCTCTCCTACGAGTGTTTCACTATGCCCTTACACGGCCCATTCCGAACAGGATGCGACCTTCTTTGGCCTTTACGCGTCCTGACTGCGGCTCAGGCTGCAGCCAAATAGACACGCATTTACGCTTTTAATACTACCAGGGCTTCTTAGGGCCTTTGGCTTTTATATTTAGTTAATCAGGTGATAGTGACTAGTGTGTGGGGAAAATCGAGTGAGTAAAGAATAGTTAATCTCCTCGCTCATGTAAGAACCATAACGAGTCGCTGTGCTGAAAGACATCTCTATCCCTCAACGGTACATAACGGTGGGTATTTAAACAAATATAGCACGATGGTGCGATGACACGATGGTACGATGATGCTATGGTGCGATGATAGGATGGTACGATGATACGATGGTACGATGATACGATGGTACGATGGTATGATGATACGATGGTACGATGACTCGATGGTATTATGGTACGATGATGCTATGGTACGATGATAGGATGGTACGATGATAAGACGGTACGATGATACGATGAAAACAATTAAAAATCAATCAATATAATTTATTGGCGCATGAGTTTTGTTTGATCAAGTAACTGGAGCGAAATTCGTACCTATTTCGAAATGTTCGAATCAGGGGAGATAACCAGGAATTGGGCCAACGGAATTGACAGAGTTGTCTTCATGGCTATCCGCTCAAGCATCGCGGGAAAATAACGCGATATTGTGCGATATTGCGATATTGCTATAATATCGCACAATATCGCGGAAAAATAACGCGATATATCGCATTATCGCAATATCGCACAATATCGCACATTATCGCGTAATTATAACGCGATATTTCGCAATATCGCAATATCGCACATTATCGCGTTATTTTCGAGAAAATAACGCGATAGTGTGCGATATTGCGCGATATTGCGATATTGCTATAATATCGCACAATATCGCGGTAAAATAACGCGATATATCGCAATATCGCAATATCGCACAATATCGCACATTATCGCGTTATTTTCGAGAAAATAACGCGATAGTGTGCGATACTGCGCGATATTGCGATATTGCTATAATATCGCACAATATCGCGGTAAAATAACGCGATATATCGCATTATCGCAATATCGCACAATATCGCACATTATCGCGTAATTATAACGCGATATTTCGCAATATCGCAATATCGCGTTTTCGCGTTATCGCGTTATCGCATCGCGTTATCGCGTTATCGCATCGCAATATCGCGTTATCGCAATATCGCAATATCGCGTTATCGCAATATCGCAATATCGCGTTTTCGCGTTATCGCATCGCAATATCGCGTTATCGCATCGCAATATCGCGTTATCGCAATATCGCAATATCGCGTTTTCGCGTTATCGCATCGCATTATCGCGTTATCGCATCGCAATATCGCGTTATCGCATCGCAATATCGCGTTATCGCAATATCGTCCAAAATGTTTCAAGGGCGATGGTCGATGGCCCCTCTCGGCCATCATAGAAAACATATATAAACACAAGCTAGTTTCCTACGATATAGACCTTTCAGTTACACGACCAAATTTCTGACCAAAACACAAAATGGGAGTAACCACGGGGTCTGGCGGCCTCATCCCAGTATCTTTTATTTAATTTTTAGGTATTTGGCTGTCATACAGCACTTATATCAAATATATCTATTATTGAAAAATTCCCCTTCATTGTCAGTCCAATCTTAGCAACATCCGTTTCATTATTCGTTCATTGCAGTTTTAACAACTTCGCTTTCATTTCATTTGCTTTAACGAAACCACAACTGACCCAGTTTTCTGTTTGGAATGAGGTAGAAGTTAAAAGCGCTAGAACCTGTGAAGAATATGACACATCTTGTTAAATTTGGGCAGGCAATGAAGGGAAATTATTCATTCATAAATATGTATGAGTGAAATGATGTAGAACGGCCGAATATTTTTTTAGAATATTTTTGACTGGGATGAGATCGAGCGACCGCTCGCATTTTGCGCTGTTTGGAGGAACTCAGCCAGACAATCTGTATGAAATTATCAGTCGTGTGACGGAAGGGTCAGAAAAAGCTCGGACCACCTGTAATAGAGAAGCGGGCAACGATTTTCAGTGATGCCAACAATACAAGCGCATAGTTCGTCATTCAATATTCACCCGACGTCCACTAAAGTATTTCCGCATCCATAATTCAAAGGCCTACTCCATACAATAGCAGTGGCACCAAAGTAAAAGGATAAATCATAGTATACATAAAACTAGGCTAAGTTCCTGCAAGACAGAAGCGGTCAGCAGTTTTCAGTGATGCCAGCAGGACATCACGATGTTCCAAAAGTATCAAATCCGTATCGCTGATCAGTATTCTTAATCCATGTGATATACGTTGTAAAGTCGTTATCTAGATTATGATGTATCTCAGTCACGCTTTGCTTGTGTCTGTTTACATGAGCACCATGATGATCTTAAAACACACAGGTTCATACGGCCCCTAAGGAACGGTCTCCATTTATCGTTTTTCCTTCAATCGCGAATATTCTTTGGTTTTCTCGAAGAAATCCCGATCCTATCGGGAATTCATCGAGAGAATGTCGAGAAAATAAAATGGAAAAACCCAAATCGTTTTCAAAATTCTCGATTGATTTTCTCGATATCGGTTTTTATTCGGTCTTTTTGACCCATCGAGAATCAATCGGTTTTTTTCGATCGAGAGAATGTCGAGAAATTTTGATCGAGAAAGCGTCGGGAGAATATCACGAAACCATCGAGAGACGTATGAATACAATGACGTCATTATCAGGCTAACACCTGCTTACGCCGCTGTGGGTGATTGCGCTATAAAGTATAGGTCAGGATAAAATTGAACTATTGCTGGCGCTTTAGAATGAAAAACTAACGTAGGAGATGAATATAGTTAGTATTAGTTTGTGTTAGTTTGCCAAATTATTCAAAGTAAATCTGTTCGGATTAGCTTGAAGTTGAACATCCGACTTCCCCGTACGACCCATAGCAGTATTTACGGTAATACGGTAATTTAAACCACATGTTATCGCTGACAGATTAACTTTTATATTTATAGGAAATGATCAGCAATGAAATCATTTTTACGTATGTAAGTTACAACATTAAGTCATGTAGGGCTAGGGGCTGTATGAACCCATGTACTTCAAGATCCTCATGGTACCCATATGAACAGGCACAATCAAAGCGTGACTGAGATACATCATTCTTTAGATGACGACTTTACAACGAATATTATGGATTAAGAATACTGATCAGCGATATGCAAGGATTGATATTAACATCATGGATGTTCGGGCTGGTACCATTGAAACTTGGTGACCTTCTTGCAGGAAACAAGCCTATGTTTATGTATACCATGATTGTCTTTTTGAATTTGGTGCTAATACTGTTATATGGAATATGGAATAGGTTTTTGGATTATGGACGCGGATATTCTCTAATGGGCGACGGTTGAATTATGGATGACGGACTAGACGCTTGTAATGTAGAAAGGACAAAGAGAGTTACATGTGTAAGTCTACAGTGGAAGTTCAATTTTGGCGACATTAAATGATTACTATCTGGACTTTTCTGATCTTCCACGAAAGAATAATGCGTACTTCATACACATCATGAGGAATAAACACATACCGTTACATGATATTTGACGACGGAATGACTGGTGTATGATTCAACGAACAATTTACGGCATTTTCCCGACAACGCGGACAAAAACGACCAACTTCAATAACTTAAATGGTCTTATAATGTCTTATATGTTTGTATTGTACTGCTTTTAGCCCTCGGGCATAAATATGCAAATACATTCTATCTATCTAAATGAAAAAAATATGAGTAAATTGTGTGATTAAAAAAAAATCTTTTTCTTGAATGACCATATATGGTATTAATATAACTCGAAAGTACATTTTGTGTTACCGATGCGACTATTGCCAAGAAAATCTATTTTATTATCTTTCTTTTTCATGAGTGTACAATATGAAATCAGTGTTTAGTGAGCTATATTTCTCGATAGTTTCGGTATTAAAAAATAAATGCCACTCTACCTGCGGATGAACAATGTAATTCCCTGAAAGCTCGTAAATATAGGCAGACTGTAGTTCTACAAAATTGTATCCGTCGTCGTCTTTATTCTGGGATAAGTTAAACCCCTCCATAGCAGGATATACCCTAAGTTGGAATGTTACCAAGAAATGTGACTAACCAAATTTTTCCAGGTCTTTCCCCAGTCTTTAGGCGCAGTGTCGAATTAATCTACACGTGTTAACAATTGTACTTCGCTATTATTTTCCGCGTGTAGTACCTACAAGTGAAAATATTAATCCAATAATTTTCAATGTTGATATCCACTTTACTGTAGGCTGGGGAATTTGACGTTATATTGCCAACACACACAGCAGGGACATTTCATGAGTTCCCGTTCACCGCCATGTACATCCACTGTAGCCTAGCGCATTTTATTCTCTACTGATACTCATAAGTATTCTTCAATCTTCTACTATTCGTCGTCCAAATAGCGAATTTCTTTTTCTTCTTCAATCACAGTTATCGTGTACGCTATCAATGTAAACTGAAGTGCCTGACTGACTCCTTCTTACACAACTACTTCAAGGATTTGACTCACAAACGCAACTTGACTGGTTGGGACACAATAATTATAAACTGTACTGTAACGTTCTTGCTAAACTGATGACTTGGCAAAGATTTCCGAGGCTGAACGAGATTTCCGAAAGCTTACTTGTACAGGTAAGCAACGTGACAGTAAGTTAGGATGCCAGGCTTAGGCGAAGACAATAGCGGCACTACTTACATCGGTTTTTCGGTTTCTCGACTGATTCTCCATATCGTTTTTCATTCGAGAAATTTCTCTCGAATAAAAACCGATCAAAATAACGAAAGAAAACCGACTTCGCGAATCTTTCGAGTTTTCTTTAAAAAATTCTCCATTCCCTCTCACCTTTGAAAATCTCGATATTGAGAAAAAAATACAGATTTCTCGAAGAAAAACCGAACGATTTTTGGAGACGGTTCCTAAGCGGAGTTAGACACAAGTTACGAAACGTACCGACATAGATATTGCACCCACGCTCGTATTTTACTATCAGCATGCGATATGTAGCGTCAAATTTAAAAGACTTCGAGAGGAGGCACTTAATGATATAGCCCTGTTTCTGCAATAATGTTTTGTGACGTTGATTATAATCGTCACATCTAACACGGATGCACCAAATGCTACTTAACGAGACATGTATACGACATATGCAAGTCCCTCTGATATATTACTGTTCTGATAGGAATAGTTTACGATGTCAAAATCGTAATCATCTCTATTGTCGTAAAGTCGACGAAAGAGAAGGCCCGCTTCAGTTTTGTAGAGATATAGGTCTGAATAAGATGTGCCATTAGGGTTATCTGTAGTTTCCTTCAAATTCAGTGATGGAGGATATATATTCTTCACTGCGTCATTTATACAGCGATTATCAACAGCAAGAAGATCGTCTACATAGCGCTTGGTGAATGAGAAGGAACAGGCTTTGGAATTATCTGTTTTTGAAAGCGTCTGCATATATTCGCATTCATAAGAGAACAAATATAGGTCAGCCAAACAGGGGGGGGGCACAATTAGTCCCCTATATGGTGTTGATAAATTGTATTGCAAAATTTCACTTAGATATTATTAATGAGAAATTTGAACAAATCTATAAACAAAGAAACTTCCCATGAATGTTATCCCTTGTATGTAGTAGAGCTAAACAATGGTTTATGGCTTCTGGCATTAATTATTCGGCGATCAGTTTTCTTGAACACCGATACTATTAATAAAGTAAGACGGACACTAATGTCCTGACGAGGGATTGTACTATAGACTCGAGAAATCCCATGCGGATACATGTCTGTGCAGCATGGGACCTTTAGAATCAAGTTCTTCCGTAAGACATCCCAATATCCACATGCATCTATTGCCAGAGTTATTAGAAACAGTGGCGCAATATCTTTCCCAAAATGCTTTTACCTCCTGACGGGCCCACGTAAACAGGGCTGAAAGAAGCTTGGTGGCGCAGCTTCTAGAACCAGCTATGAATCTAGCTTTGTATGGTGATTTATGCATTTTGTGAGTGCAGTACACTTTCGGTACATCGTTATGAGTGGTTGGAAGACAAATACCTCTTTCTTTGAGAACGTTTTGTGGTTATTAAATAAATCTTCATGAGTAAATGCTGTTTGGGAGTAAGTAGACATAATCGGCGAGAGAGAGACAGAATTAAGGTGTAATGTCGCGTTCAGCAATATTTCAGCTATATAGCGAGGATCAAACAAAATTCTAGGTACTCAAGTCACTAACTTGATAATCCAACTCATTAAAATATACACACAATAAATTTTATGTAACAAGCCGATTTCTCTTAAATAACCCAAGATGCAATTCTCCCTCACCCGAGTAAAGGATCTTCCAAAGTAGTCGCTTGGTTAAAAATCATCTATGCATTCGATGAGAATATGTTTCACCGTGAGATCATCATGGCATGGAATAGACCTTGGCACAAGCTCTTTGTTTAGTAAATGTTCGTGAGTTAATCGTGTATGGCCGATTCTACATCGCCTGATTGTGGTTTGATCGAAACGTTTCTGGCAGTTCGGATGAGCATAGCCTACAGGTCTTTTTTAAACTCATGAAGTTTGTTATTATCCACAGCATCCCATAAAGATTGAAACAGCCGTCTCAGATAAATACAGATAGAGGACCTGAAATCGCGATATGGTATTCCAACAGGATCAACCTCATAATCTAGAGCTGCCTTAGCCATCCTGTCATTCTCAGTATTACCTTTGATGCCAACGTGACTAGACAACCAACAGAACACAATATCAATCTGTTGATCAAATCTACAATCATGTAGTTGTAGAATACTCAAGATAGTGGGATAAGTCGAAGTTCCACCTTTAATCGCTTGGAGGCACGACAGTCAATCTGAGAATATGCCATATTTTTTTCCTTTTAGTGGACCCAATACCTTCTAAAGTCAACAATATAGCTTTTGCTTCTGCAGTGAATATCGAACTTTTACATGATGGTCGACAGGTTTTAGTTTTAGAACTAAAGATAGTAGCTACTCTCTCACCATTTTTAGAACCATCTGTATAAATAGCCTGATGCGATCTGTATTTCTCTCTCAGTAGACCAAATTATTGTGTATACAAGAGCTGGCTCATGTCTGTTTTTTTATATTTCGTTAGAGAAATATCTACTTCTGGTTGAGCTAACTGCCATGGTGGAATTGGGAAGAGCTTGCTAGGTAAACTTTGACTAAGTTTAATATCAGCTGCTACAATGTGTGGTTTCATACGAATTCCAAGTGGTGGGATAATGGAGGGTTCTTTCAAATAGAGATCCACGAACTGCGGTTTGAAAACACAGTTATATGCAGGGTTCCAGTGATTTGATCGCAATTGTGTGATATATTGCTGTGATAGTTTAATTCCTCGAAGTTCTAAAGGAAATTCATCTGCTTCGACATACAAGCTTTCTTTAGGGAAATAATCGGCGATGGTGTGCTTATACTCAATTCCTTAACCAACACCTTGTAATAGTAATATTTACATATGAAATGCTAGAACTTCTTGCGAACTGAGGTCTCTCAGTACTTGCTTTGCTTGGGAGAGGGTACTACTGTCATTATGATGGATTGTTTCAATGACCTTTTTCTTGGTGAGGGCCAACCCGTCAGCGAGTAATGTACATGTAGGTTCAACATTTCTCGCTTTGACTACTCAATGACACGCTCTTCCAGTGCAGTCAGGACTATCTTCTGGATCGCCGTCAGGTTCATTCTTTTCGGCTCTCTATGTTTAGGTCCATTCATCAGGAGTGTTTTGGGTCCTCGTCGATCACTATCAAGGTCACCAGTCATAATATGCTTGCATGGTGTATAGATAAAGTTCGATGATGTTAATGATGTTCCTACCGTCAAATCCATCACTGTGATGTATTCCGTCTTCCAAAGGATATATGACGTTTACATATGAACAACTCCTTTGTGAAGGACCGCAATAAAGCCGATTTTTGTTTTCGCTCCAAAACCTGCCAAATCAGATATTACCAAGTATACATACTGATATATCACCTTCGAAAGAATAGCGATGTTCAGCTGCATATAATTGGAGATATGATTGATCAAAAAGTGGTCCTCGGCCTATTTTAATATTGTGGGGGCATTTCCAGGTATGACACCTCAAACCAAAACCATTCGTTGTTCTTTCAAATAAAAAACTTATATATTGTGATTTTGGTTTGAGGCGTCACATTTTTTCTGTAAGAATAACTTCTCCTGCATATGTCTGGAAAAAATTACACCAGGGAGCAGATATCGATCAATCATATCTCCATTTTTATACAACGGAGCATAGGACTTTTTTCGAGGCTGATAATTCAGTATGTAAATTTGAAGACAAATCTGAATTGGTAGGTTTTATACTTCAAAAAAGTGTATTTTCACTACCCTTTGACTGTGCCTGTTCATATGATTATCATGAAGATATTAAAAGTCATAATGTTCATATGGCCCCTAGGCCCGTGTGGAGCGGGATTATTACGGAACGTAATTTGTCGGTGATTATGAATTATAAGAAAATATGTCAAGGTCAATCATCTTCAATAGTGTCGTGGTCCATCGATAGCTGCATAGATGGTATGCATTTGGCATGCTTGGCTATAATCTCCCAGAAGGTATCATGATAGGAACATTAAATCAACTTTTACCATATAATTTGACCTTTAATTTCGACATAATTTGGTCGAGGTCAGTAATCTTAAATGGTGTTCTGTTCAATAAACAGAAGTATCTATGGTATAAATTTAGAAAGGCTAGCTATATTCCTTAAAGGAATATCATGCTAATAACCATGAACACCACAGATGAAATTTACCGCACTATACCCTTGGGTCAAGCTCTACCAGATAATGTAGAAAAATCCAAGATGGTCGCTTTGATTACGTCACACTGACGTATTTTTCAAAAACGGCATTAAGTCGATTTTTCGGTGAGATTTTTCAAATTTTTCATTTATGCAATTTCTCCGCAAAAACTGCGTGATAAATTAGTAAATATTAATGTGATCTGAAATAAAATAGTTTTCGCCCACTTCTCATCGCGAAAGTGCAAAATGTTTTTGACGTAAACCGCATTTTGTTAGCACCCTACGTGGCCGCCACCTTGCATTTACACATGATCCTCTACTCGGGGGGGGGGGGGGGTTTGCAGTAAATAGGCTCAAAATGACTACAATATGATGAACTACAAACTCACGGAGTATCATCTCACTTTTTTTTCTCGTTCTGGAGATAGCGGAGAAAGTTTGGTAGTTGGAGTCCTCTCCCCCCATCTCCCCCTCTCCCGGGCCTGGTAGGGTTAGTGTCGGTTCAGACTTAGTGTTAACTGTGCAACGGAAAATGTGTTTAGACAATGATGATGCAGAAAATCTTTTGTGAACGCTGAATGCTGGATTTCACGCCTGTTTTGGAGGAAAAGGAGAGGCCTTTACAACGATTTTCTAACTGTAATACAGGATACAGAAATATACCTCTCTCCGTTAACTCAACTTGTGTAAAATCCCGGCTGGACACAACCTGTGTTCTTGAAGCATTTTCAAGGGGCTTACAGTAATCTGAAATCATTCACTGGAAAGGGAAGTTTAGAAGAAAAAAAAAACTTAAAACTTTACGCAGCTCAAGGAAGTCCGAAGTCCTGTATTTGGTTTTACATTGTGGAGCTTTTATACTTTGAAATACAGTGAGATGTTAATTTAATTGATGTTAAATAAAGCAATACCAACCAAATTTGTCAGGGAACTTGACAATACGAATTCTGAAATTTTACTTCTCAGCGACTTGTCTAATATGTCATAAACGTGAAATGGTATGTCATTGATGACGTACTAATTTTACGCTAAAATGAAAAATAGTTATGCGACGGGGTAAACTATTTGAAGAAACATCGACATTAAAATGCCAGCAATGCAACTTCTCTATGTTTCAATAAAGCGGTCCGTGGAAGCATAGAGAATATACTACTTCCGGTATGCAAAATGATGGCTGATAACCCTCTCTCGAATATAAAAGTATTACCCGTAACAAGATTATATTCAAATGAGTGTCGCTATTATTAATAAGGCGAACAAGAAACGACAACGCTTCTTTTCTGGCTACTGAATGAGAAAATATTTGCCAAATTCAAGCCCACACGAAATGGGGAAAAAATAATAATATAACAGTTTGTGCAATATGGACTTGTCCACGTCAGGTTGCTCAAATTGATATTTAATTTGCTAGTAACAATACCAATTACACGAAGTTTTCTAATGCTTCCTATATGTCCCGTGAGACATAAATACGTATAATGAAACGGCAAATTATTTAGCTGATTTGACGATGATAGATGAACTTTTTGATAAATAAACCACGTGTTTAAATTTGATACACGTTATCCCGAAGGTCTCGATCAAAATAAACATCAGTTCATCTCCTTATTGCAATTATATATATATATATATATACGCGCGATAAATTGATATATATATATATATATATCAATTTATCGCGCGTCACTGCGCTGTTAATTGCATTTGATATTGATGCGTTCCTTGATATACCCCCAAGGATTCTTAAGCGTGAACGCTGAAATATTGATCACGACATTTATAGCTTTGTTCTGGGATGCTACATTATGTTCCAATACAATATTAGTACAATTGTTAATGAGGGCCGTTTAGGAATTATCACACCCACTATTATTTACAGAAGATCCCGAGGGTAATTATTGAGCGATGGCGATTCGTGATACATCCATGCCTCTTTAGTTTCCATTATTAATAAAGAAACTTGTTAAGCGAGAAATTTGCACAATATATACTATCAGATATATCTAGAGTCTAATCTTTGTGGAAGCACGTATGTGTAGTGTCAGGAGCTTCTCTATTTACCGTCTATGTTTTTGGGCAGTTTTTCGATTCAACTCTTGTCAACAACGCGGCACACTTCTCATTATTCTGAAGATTTGACCTCCTTTCACCCCATCACCTGTAAAATTCAGTGACGGCGGTTCAGCCCTACCTCCTTCTTTTGATCTTTCTGGTCAGCCAAAGATACCTCCCATGTTACCATGCCTATTTTCAAAAATACATTGCACTTTAAATCTATCCCCGTTTTTTTCATTTTATTCATCAATCTGTCACAACAGTGACCTAGTCGACCTTATCACAGTGCGTTTGTTTTATTTCTGTGTTGGTTCTTGTTTAGAAATCCCCGTTTTTTTCATTTTATTCATCAATCTGTCACAACAGTGACCTAGTCGACCTTATCACAGTGCGTTTGTTTTATTTCTGTGTTGGTTCTTGTTTAGAAATAACAACTGTTAGGGATCATTTCCATTAATCGTTTTTCCTTCAGTCGCAATTTTTCGATTGAAAAACGATCATATCGAGAGAAACATAAGAAAAAAACGATTGAACTTTTTTCTAAAAAAAAAAGTCATTCTCTCGCCATATCGTTTTTGAATCGTATCACCATACGCGATCCGTTCTTGATCGCGAATCTTCAATCGCCAGGGAATCGTTTTTTCCAAGGTGCGAGAGAATCGTGAGGCGGAGTGATATCTGACACATAGACCGTGTTGCCTTCGTTCACCGCTCTATCTGCGAACTGGGAACTACATTTAATGTTGGTTGCGGATTTGTCGATGGAAAACCTACGCAGAAATTTTTTAGGAATATTCCCTGACTATTACATCAGCGGAATATTCCTTAACATAACTAAGGAATAGTCCTTATCATGTTAAGAAATTTCTTTAACCGGCTACGGAATATTCCTTATTGAATTTTAAGGAATATTCCGCTGGTGTAATAGTCGTGGAATATTCCTTGAATGTTAAGGATTTTTTTTCTGGGTATATTACTATACTATACTGTATAAATGCGTATACCGGATAATAAACACGATTCACAATCTATAGTCTCCTACAAGCCGAAGTAGGGCGTATGCTGGAAATATCTATACACCACCTGTGCCATGCTTCCTGTGACGTCCGCGCTACTCTGGCGAAGCGCATATGACAAAATGACATGTTTATTTAATAATCGCGGGAGCCGACAATGTGTAAATGTTCAGTCAATCCCTTCATACGTCCGATATTTTCCTCATATATTCATGCAACTTGGTATAAACAATACAGGATGATAGTCGCAATATTTTGTTTTTGTAAATACCGGGTATAAGTCATATGTGGATTTGAGTTCGTCCTTGATTGCATTATCAGAATGATTAATGCACAGACTTGATAGAGGTATGGATGGGCGCATGGCGATAACCCAGAACAGCTTAGCCCTCCAGCCGAGAATTTTTAGGTTAATTAAGGTGGGAAATAGTGTAATTAAATATGTACATTTTGTTATAGTAAAACATATATTAGGAAAGGGTTTCCATTCATGTGTTGGTACAGTTTTTAAACTATTGAGATGTGAAAGTTTAAAAAATCACCATCAAGTTAATTTTATTGATTGTAAGAATATTCGCGGCAGTGATTTCATATTTATATTAAATACATATCACAATGGTGATTGAATCGCATATAACGGTTGGATTCGCATATGTGCAATACTTTTTATTTTAATTTTACATTTTGATAAATGAACTATGGATGATTCCAAAGGGAAACTCAAGCCAGAAACCACCTGAATATAATATAATTTCATCTCATACTGGATTAACCAAGCTGGCAAGAGAAAAAAAATTTCTCGTCCGAAGTATGATCATCGGTTAAAAATTTCGTTTTCTTCGCAAAATTAAAGATTTAAATGTGGGATTTGAAAACCTGTCGGACAGAGAAAGGCGTTTTATATTCATATTTTATATTAATGCAGTCATTCCTCGTATAGCATCAAACACGGTGAGGGGCGTTGTTTGATTCTTCAGTAACCAGTCACGTGACCTGAATTTTACAGGCCTTTTGAAACACATCTTCGCATCGTCAAGGTTTCCTGTTTAGCCAAAGGCGAGACCTTGATCATCTTACCAGAAAATATACGCATTCATCTACCATCAAATGTCCCACAAGCCAGGCAACTGTGGCGTTTTTCACTTATAGACTCCCACTTAGAGAGCCGCACAACAAAGCTCCCACCCAGAGAGCTCCAGAAAAGATTAATTCACTCAACCAAACAAGCAAGCAAAAACATAATGACAGTTGTAAACAGTTTTACAAATAGCCCGCGCTATATATTAACTAAGTGCTTTCGAAGACCCAAAAGCTCCGTATGACAATGTTATATTCGATACAGCGCCATCTATCCACACAGGGAAATTGGTGATCTAAGGACAAAATATCGCCGCGGACAGCGAAAATCTGACGAATCAACTCAAAATCTCACCAGGCACAGACGCCAAAAACGTTCACGAAAAATACTACACAAGAAATCTGGAATAATACCAGCTTTAAACCACAGAAATACTCAAAATAATACACGAAATTGCAAGTGCAAATAACTCAATCTGACCATATTCGGGCTTATGTCCCGTACAAAATAAATGAAAATATGAAGTTATAGTTATATGTATATATATCGTTCACCATTATTCCTATGTACATGCATATCTGTATATTTTTTTCTCAATTTCTTTCAATATCCTCATTGTATCTATATAACCGACAACTGAACTGAAACACGCTTTAGTTTTACACAAGGCAAAGAAGAATGGAAAAGGAAGAAGAAAAAATGATCGAACTTATAGTCTGACTGAAGTGTTTATGATATAGAAACATTCGAACAGCGATCGCGAATGAATCGTTTATTTTGAAGAAAAAAAAAACAATTCCCTCGCGCCTTGGAAAATCGCGACTTCGAGAAAATTTGACGAAATAAACGATTCTTTCGCGAAGGATAATTGAAAACGGATCTTAAGTAGCATTTATGCATAGAATTGCCGATCGCCAGTAAAGAAAAGGATATGAGCATGAGAGACACAATTCCGGGGAGCTGGTGTACTGGTGCCAGTAATGCATGTCTGAGAAAGAAAACTGGCTGTTTAATCACAATCTTGTTGGTATAGAACGATCAATTGTATCTTAATAGATTGTGTTATGAGAACAATATAGTTTCTCTGTAAATCAAATGTTATTTTTAGTTGCTGTAACCCTATCAAGGTTAGGGTTGTTTAAGCGTAACCAGACCTGGTTGAAACTTCCCAACATACATCTGAGGTTCAAGCACTACCGGAAATGTAAAACAATCTATGAGTGTAGCTCTGAAGACGTCATAGTGACAACAGAGAAACAACATACAACAGATATCTCCGAACACCGACAAAAATTCCTCCCTGAAATTAACGTTGAGCTGGCGTTGAGCTAGCTATAGCTATTCTCATGGCATCAGGTTGTATACCTACCACTGTAGATATACCAATTTTATGAGGATACAAATTCTGACAGGGGGAGAATGGCCATAGAGAGCTTCTCTCTGTGTCTGCGATACGCCTTGAAAACATCGATGTGCGACAGTCCATGGTCGCGGTTATGTTACGTACACATGGTCAACAACTCAAACTTTTCACTCTGTATTTTCTGCGCTCTTCGCGCTTAGAATATTCTCGCCTGCCTCTAGCATTCCATCCTCGCGAGCCAGTGCAATCATTCGATAGGTTATGTTCGATATACTGGATTGTTTAATTACCGATAGCAGTTCTGGATATAAATAGCTAGAGGGGTTTCCACTAAACCGAACCAATCAGTACGCGCGCTGAGGCAGCTCATCAGGTCAATCCGCAGCGAGGTATGAGTTTTGAATGGTTTGAATTTCACCGCCGGCTAGACTACATTTGAAGTTGGGTCTGAAATCGACATCGAGTGTCAAAGCAAAAATACTATATTTCGACCATATAGCGACGATACAATTAACTACGATATGACATAGATAGACATGTGCGACTATCCATGTACAGTCATCATGCAGAGGAAATTAGTCCCACCCCCTCTTCGTTGTAACAAAACACATGCTGCTCACCCACTTGGGAGCGCTGAGGGATAGGGTAACTTGCAAACAATTATAGACAAGAGATATGACCACTTACCGGGAAAGAAGCGTTTCGATGATTTCTTTTGTGTTTATTCGTCCTATATGAGAGAATGATTAATGGAGGTATTGGTTTTCTCGCAGGCGTATTACACTAAACCCATGACAAAGGTGGCACGCCCTTTATTATGATTGGCGGAGAGGTAATAGTTAGACATAAAATCTAAATCAATATTGAGAGGGAATAATTTTGTTCACAAATAAATCGACGCTGTTGGCACAGCTAAAGGTGCTCAGCGATTGGTTGTTAATATATACGGGCTGAGTTTAGTAAATTACCGAGGCTCTACAATATGAGGCTTCAAGCAAGTTGGCCCGCAAACGACTTTGAATCGAAGTTACATTTGATACATCCAATACACACGGTTCAGATCCCGACATTAATTGAGGAACGTGATTTCAGAAATATTATTATTGACACGTACCATGCGATGATAGCCCGTAACATGAAGTTCACGGGTATTAAACTGCTTCATTTCCCACTCGGTTGGGAGCCACATCTATATAAAATGTTACCCTAATAATTTAATCATCCAGTTGGTAAAAAGTTCCAGGGGAGACAAAGTCAGGACAGCAACAATAGCTTCACGAATTTGAAGCGGTGGAAATCATCTCCGTCAGAAGGTAATGAAGAAGAACTGTGTAGATTGCGGCGATACCTGCACAAATAAAATCAGGTAAGTTAAATTGGGTCAAACTTACGTGTGATTATGACCATCTATCTCTTCTGATTTCATCTCTATCTGGTCATGTATAATGTCCTGTGCTTTATTCAGATATTTGAGTGTCAAGAGTAGCCAGTCTTCGGGTTTTCTGGTTCTATTCTCTGAACCACACGCCGTAATGGAAAGCATTCCAGAACTTAACAAACGGTTAGGGATTGGTATGCTATTTTGTTTTCTTATCCTGGCACGGCAAAAACTGAGGATGAGGGAATCGTACAGAAGGAAAGGCATTTTACGGAGAGCGGTACTGGGTCCCTCCTTCCTCTTTTCAACTGGTCGCTTAGCTCTTTTACTCCACGAATGTTATGAAATAGACCATAAATGCTCCCATCAATCCTAAGCGGAAGATGGGTTGTGAAACGACATTGATTTATTTTGTTTTATTTTTTTAAGCGTTCGCGATATAATTATTGTTAAATTAGTCAACCCAATCAAACCGCCAAATGATAATTGGTTGGCGTATATAGTATGTTGTTTTTTTTCAATTTTGCCTCTCCAGAATCAATGATATTTTTTCCATTTTTAATCTACAGAGATATGCCCTCAGAAAAGCCAAAACTTCCCATTATAGGCGGAGCCCCTCACTCCGCTAAAGCAACGGATTAGCTCATATATTTGCTGTAACCTGGAGCAGGCATATCCGATATGAAAGTTTTTACCATCAACCAATTGATGATATACTGTCGGCAATACTGAAATTCGGATCAAAACTAGGGCTAAAACCTGCTATAATATTCTGGAAAGATGATGGAATATTTTATACCATTAATGTACATGTATTTTAATCGATATATTTTACTATTAAGAATGTTTTATGCCTCTCATAACTCTTACAGATTTGCATCCTGTGTTTTCACATGTACACTGTTGTAAGCAACAGGGATGGTAAATAAATAAAAACACATGAATTTAAACGGAAGATCACTTGTGAAATGGAGTAGATATATTGTGTGTGTGTGTGTGTGTGTGTGTGTGTGTGTGTGTGTTTAAAGCCTTGTTAATAGCATTTTGGAGAAACAAAACAACCCAATCCTACTCCAAAGTAAAAACGCCCTGCACATCCATTTTGACTTTCGATCATATCCTTTCAATAACAGTGAAATACATAGTATTGGGTTGGTGCTACAGTCAACACACAGAGAGTAAACATTAAACTGAAATTCTTTTTCATATACTAAATACTCGCGTCAGATCTACTTTCGGTGGTTAACCGTCTTCCTCGTCGTCTTTTCCTTTGTCATAATATACGATAGTACCATATTCAGTCGTTAGAGAACGTACATGTACACAGATGTGCAGAAACTGTAAATGTCATTAGCTCAGAAATGAGAATCAGATCTTACATTCAATAGCTATTTATCGTCCATAAATAGCTTTTCGAACCGCTAGGTGAAATTGTACGTTTTTTATCCGATAAAAAAATCTATGGTCGGTATGAGGGGACGGGCCACGCCCAAATTGGATTTCCAACATATATATATATATATATATATTTCTAATACTATATTTACCATACACAAAGGCAGTTTTTACTGTGATCATTTAATCTATATATATATATATATATATATATATATATATATAAGGAAGCCAGATACAAGTGCCAGATTCGACATACAGTAGCTAGCCTTCAGCCATAAAGAATGTCCGCGCGGGGACAAAATCAAATTATCTTATTGTTTTTTGCTATGTTATTGGCCATATGCGATATTTATTCTTCTCCTCGATTTTGTTTATGTTTCTGAACTTATCGCACTAGATATGGTTATATGCTTCGTTAAATAAATTGTCATCTCGCTATTTTCTTCGTTTTGGAGCAGCCATCACAGCCAAATTTCCACATGTTTGTACCGTGTGGTAACTGAATGGTAACCGCAAGAATAGGGCCGGAACGGTACACCGCCGTACAGTACTGGTATGTTATTAACCAACAATTTAGTTGGTTTCGTGTTCCACAATTCATGTTAGATTTCTGGATGAATGTTCAGGTGTCATACAGATGAATGGAAATACAATCCATCACGTTACGTCATCAGGCTATGGGACCATACAGATGCAACACTGAAACAGCTGATGTCTGGGTTTGAACATTGATAGACGATTATGCATGTTGATTTCAGACTATTCGATCATGGACAAAATTCCATATATGCATAACTACTGGCGAGAGCGCTGATTGACAGCTATGAGCTAACACAGTTATGTCATGTATTACTCGGGCTTCCTGATTCATCGAGTGTTCGGGGTGTGGTTAACACTTGGGGCTACGTCCCTCGTGTTAACTGCACCCTCGGCTCTGCTAAATAACGCACTCGTAAACGATGATATAACTACTACTAAGGAGACAGACAGATTCACCACTCCCCTCTCAGCTGGTTGAATGCCCTGGCGACTGGATTCTAAAGCCTCGACTGTAACGGAGTTCAACTTACTGGCTCATCGGAAGAGTGATAATGTTTGTCGCTGTCCGCCATGTTCTTACCCATGAATCTGAAATAAATATAATAAAAAAGCGCTTTACATAATTCTCGGCTTATAAAATAACTTGGACCACATTGACTTCACTACTCTCCAATATCCTGGATGGTGAAATTTTCATTCGGAGGATATATGTGTTGTCCTCGCACCTTATAAAATCGTGATTGAAGGTACAATGTAAAACAATTATTGGAAATTTTACAGTAAGTTACTGGCAGCAAAGGAACCAGTAATTTACTTTAAAAATGCAAGAATATATTGTTACTGTAAATTTGTTATATGATTTCGATCAGATAATTCTGAAAAAAAAAATGAAAACCACGAAGTAACATGTTTTTTTCCTGACAATATGAGTCTGTTTGTCAAGGAGATAAACTGATAAATATATTGAACGCGCCATGTACTACCACTGTGCATACATATATATAGGTGCCGGAACTAGTGTTCGACTATTGCATATATTATATCCAGCACCCACATACATGATTTTAGATACATCAGAGAGATATTCACGCCAGTTTCACTCCTTTAAATGGGCACCATTATCAGGTTACATATTAATCGCACAAGAAAAACTGCTCGGGGAAAAACACCTTTTAAACTCCGGTAAGAGTTATGCCCCTTTGAATCAAACTGGCACTGATTTATTAAATTAATATATATGATATGATGATTTTGAATATATGTATTACATTGTGAAAGTTATTATCGTTAACACATAAATATAACAGAGAATTATTAAATTGAAATGCCCATTTAAACCAGGAAATCTGAATGGGCTAAAACTTTACCGCAATATGATGAGCTATGAAGTCAGAAACTTTCTGTCTACTCCGTTTCTAGGCGCACGATAAGAATTAACTAGGGAATGTGGAGGGGTGGCGAAGACCGGAGGGAATCCGCCTCTAGGTAGGCTCAACCATACGTCGCCTTGGGGGATTCTCTCGTGCTCCGAAATGAAGAAGACTATAAAGAGCCGAAACTTTGCGACTTTGCAAACTTATCATATTGTGGTCATTTTGAGCTTATTTGCACAACCGTATAAGTAGGGTATGATGGGAAGATAACAAATGAGAACTCTGGGATGTGATCTTTTTGGACTTTTGCCTTCAAAGTTGCGGAGTTTCCGTAACACTGACTTTTACAAACTTTCAGTGAAACAAAGTGGCGATCAATATACAGCAAGATGTTTTTCTACGAGAGAGAAGCAGTCAACAGTTTTCGATAATGTAAACAAGACATGATGACGTTCTATACATAAAATCCTAATCACTGACCTTTATTCTTTGTCTAACTGATAAGATTATATCGCATGTATCTCCGTCAATAGTATGTAACATGTCACCAGTCGCTTTCCAGTGCAGCCATGGTCTCTTTCACAGATCTCGTACCATCCACTAAGGTTTACTTTGAGTATAATCGTCAGATTTTCCCGATGAGGAGAGATGGCAATGTTGCTCAGGCTAGCGAAAGTTAGTCTCCCCAAGGCCAGATGTCCTCTTGCCCAGTCCATTGCAAATATCCGCATGACACGAAAGAATTACAATCGTCTGGTCCATCATTCATAATTCAGCCGTCGTCCATTAAAGAATATCCACGTCCATAATCCAAAGATCTATTTCATGTTCCATATAATAGTATTAGCACCAAATTCAAAAAGACAACCATAGTATACATAAACATAGGCTAGTTTCTCCCAAGAGAGCAGCTGTCAACAGTTTTCAATGATGCCGGCAAGACATCATGATGTTCCAAAAATATCAAATCCATTATGAAACATATATGCTTTTCCGTACTCATCGTGTTCAATTTCAATCTAAATTAAATATATTGAAAATTCACTCTAAAAGATTGGATTCTTTACTATTGAAAATCGATCTGTTAGATCTAGAATTACGTTTTTAATCTAACGTACATTCATTTTGTTATACACTAATCGCACAATAAAATTAAAATGTCCATCCAGTTAATTAAGAGAGTATGTAACATGAACCTAGGAGAATGGTGTACAATGCATGGTCCACATATCTAGAGAGCGTAGAATAATAAAGTGGAAAGTGGCCCCTCTATATGTTTCCGCTATCGCTATTAAAGCTAGGGGGCTGAAACTCGCCACACTATATCATTTGGTCAAGCTCTACAAGAAAATGTAAAAAAAAAATTTAAGATGGCCGCCATGATGACGTCACTGTGACGTCATTTTCAAAAAGAGCATTTTTGGATCATTTGTTTTGGTCAGAATTTTCGTTTTTTTTAATTTTTTTTTTCTTCGCAAAAACTGCATTATAAATTAGTAAATAATAGTCTGATATGAAATAAAATAGATTTTACCCACCTTTCCATACAGAAAAGCAAAAAGTTTTGAAGAAATATGACGAAAGCATCACTTTTCTGGGACCCCACATGGACGCCATTTTGAATTTGCTCATGATCCTCTGCTCGGGGGGTCAAGCAAGTAGGCTCAAAAAGACCCCAATATGATAATTGAAAAAGTCAAGAAGTTTCAGCTCTTAATTTTATGTCGTTCCGGAGAGATAGGAGCAAAAAACAACAGGGGAGACGGATGAGGCCTAATAATCTAAGTACAACTGATTACAATAAATTTGAACATATTCAGTACAGGGTTAAGATAAATTCCAGCCACGAGGTCACCAAGCATATGCCTTTGACATAACACTTACATGCAGGTATTTCAAACTTCATAGTATATTTTGCTCTGAGTGGCATTAAAATCTTCATCGATAGTCAGGAAGTCACAATTTAAAGATGAAAACTTTTCAATTTATATGATAATTTATTGTACATGTCGAGCTGCAACCAGAAAAAATGGAATTGTGTAGACGTCAGTTATTATGTAAGGTTAGCGACGCTTCTTAGTATCCCAGACACACATGGATCACGTGATTAACTCGCTGATCCGATACTGGTCTCAGGCTACCAGCAACTTTACACGTTCGGCAGTATTAACAAAACTTTACCTGGCTGATTCTCTAATTATATATAGACGTTCATCTTTCGGCATGAAGTTGTTCATATCGAGCACAAGAAGCTAATAAACTTTTTGACAGGTGTCGACAGTCCAAATTTTAAGCTATGCGCGCTTGTTCAAATGAATTGACGATTTTGCTTTTTCTCCGCCAATTGAAACAGTGCTCAGGCTGTGCAAATAGTGCGCCGAGATACCTTTTAAAGAACACAGTGATTTAAAATAAAATTTGTAGTTGGATATAGAAAATGCTATACTTGCCAGGCGTATCACCGGCCTTTTAGTATTCGATGCAGCGAATGCGGGAGATAGTCGAGAAAATATTTGTTTTTGGCAGGAGTGACGTGTAGGGGTTAAGAGATCGTGGCTGTTTTTCCTGTTGGTAGTCTGAAGCCTAGTAGGCGAGATAATTTCATCATATCTTCATATTATGTGTGGGCGTGTATCATCCAATTGCTGAAGGTTGCAAAATTTCGCCCGCTACTACAGTATAGTTTGCGTTTTAGGAGGTTTTGATTGCACTTTATCCCCATCCGCATTGTTTTACT
Organism: Hanleya hanleyi; assembly: GCA_036873755.1. NCBI lineage: Eukaryota > Metazoa > Mollusca > Polyplacophora > Lepidopleurida > Hanleyidae > Hanleya > Hanleya hanleyi. The sequence goes on from JAVTVY010023506.1 coordinate 26,305, forward strand.
TCCTGAAACAATTAACTAGGCTTGATGATGATGCCCTGCTTTCATAAAACTACCAGCAGAGAAGGTCTGATAAATCATAAATGAGGGCCCATATATGTTTGCATTTTCTGAAGTGAGTTACGTACTTGTTGGACTGAACAAAAAAAAATAAAACGCTAATTTTGTGAAAGTTTATAAATAAAATTTTCCTAAAGATACAAAAGCGTGAAACTGTCAGATTTAGTAGTGTTTCAAAGGGGAACATTGCCTCTTCAAGTAGATGCTAAATATTTGTATATCGATTGGAGAATATGCCTATCCTATGGCGAAATCTCTCCCACCCCCATATCAGACACATCAATTTAGGATGTCCCATGCGATTTTCATCCGATGCTAGCCGATATTAAACAAGTATTCTGTTGTCACTCGCACACATTGTCCAGGTTTTCACTGTCAACTTTGATAACTATCTCACGTTGTTGAGATTGTCTAAATGTGAATACATAGCCACTAAGCAGGTAATACTGAAGAATAATTCATCACAAAATAGTCAAAAATGTCTTTTTCTGGCGACTAAAACACCAGCAGCCGGGTCCCTGATTATATTCTAATGCCACGAGACTTATTAATTCAGTGCTAACATGAGTTGGTTCATTCTCGGCTAGATAGGGACCTCAACACGCGTACCTCTTCTCGGCATTTACCATCATGGAATAATCGATCGAATCAGCATTACATGTACGTCGAAATCTTTCTTGATTGCAAATGTGGGAGACGGCGAACAACTGTAAATGGTACATGCACCACGAGAATTCACGAAAAATAAACTCCCGCCACCTAACTAAATAACCTCCTCCATCTCAAGCCCAAAACTTAAACGGAATATTCCAGACTAAAGCCAAACTCTGAACAATTTACCAAGCGATACCCATTTTAGCCCCGTGGACCTTATCTGTGGTCCATATTCTAACAAACCTCTAAGAAACAATCGTGGAACATGACTAAGTAATAGGCATGAAACTTCCAGAAAAAATTACACGATCGGCTGATTCCTTAAAGGAATAGAAAACATATGGTCAAAGCATATCCCATACGGAAGAGTAATGTCCCCAGTATCCAAAAAGCATAACAATTATTTGTTGCGATTTTTTCAACCCGATAAATCCGCAATTAAATATCGCATTGCTGTGGTTCATGCGTGCCGCCATCTTGGTGAAGTCGGCCGAATGTTGTGACGTCAACTGGCTTCTACGCTCTTTTGTGTGGAGGGGAAAAAAAGACGAAGCAAAATGGCGGACCAAGTGGAACAAGTGGAAGGCGAAGGTGAAAGATCAGGTGGCGGAGAAAGTTCCAGTTCAGATGAATCGTTCATTACTGATGTAAGGGAGAACAGGAATGGTTTACAAGCCTATCAGTTCGAGCCCCGGCGACAACACGATGACATTGACGGCAGTTCATCGTCAGGAGAGAGCGAGAGCGATGAGGAAGGAAGTAGCGAGGAAGAGGAAGTGGACCGAATAGCGAGACTGGATTGGTGTCAATGTGGCCACTGTTCCACAGAACACTTGGGGCGAGATAAGGAGTGTCTTTGCTGCCAAGATAAACCTGCAACTCGGGCAGTGACGGCTCCATCTAATACAGGAAAATAACAGCTGGTTTGTTTTCGTGTGGATTGGTGTTAACTACTTCAGTTTGATGTGCATCTTTTGTTTCGACTTTCAGACAACCATATGTGTCTCATTAACAATGGTGACTTCCGATTACTATGCCTCACTCCAGTGGTGCTAAGAAATGTTCTGGTTGGTTTGAACAACGTTCGGGCAGATCACTGGGTTGTCAATCCACCCAACAACAGGTAAGACAATGAAACCGTTAGTCTAGTTAAAAAAATGTTTCCTGTTTAGCATCACCACCCACCCTGAAATATTCGCCCGTGCTAAATTTTATTGTTTTTTCCGCTCAGTTTTGGAGTCGACTCTCCGAGACTGAAATCCAGCGAGTTAGGTAGAATTCTCAATAAAATAAAATGTACTCAAATTTAATGAAACTAGATCCAGACACAAGCCAAACGATTTTTCTGTTCAATAAACTAGTCATTTTCAGGGCCACTCAAAATTTACCATTATCCCTCGAGGTGTATCTAGGACTATATTGGCTGATTTATAGGACTGTCCACCCTACGAAAGCATGATCATGGATCTGAATCGCTCAGCCTCATTTATTGTACACAACATACCCTAATTAACAAATTTAATAAGAAGAGTTTGAACGAAATATACATGGAGTGTGTTTGTAGGCTATAGCATGTCATTTAGTCCAAGTGTCATATTCTGCCGCCAGAATGTCGCACCAAAAATTCCCAATTCTGTTTGAATAAGCGTAACCACCCTCCCTACCCAGATTTTTTCCAAAAAATGATGCTAAACAAGAAATTAATTTTATCCCGCCTTAGGTTGAAGAAAATACCTGGGTCAAGGTTTTAAGTTTTAGAGATCGCTTTTCGTCTTTCCTTAATTCGGGCTGCCCGATATTACAGATAATACATTTGTCATAAACCATGGCGCGAACATTCAGATGTTATGCATCTGTCACTTGCCCATTGCAGTCAAAACATCCATTTGATACTTGTTCATTACTGGGGTCAAGGGCCAAATCATTAGCTTTCGCCCAGGATATTTAGGTCCTGAACATTCGTCAGGCTGATGTTGAAAAGAAATGGTAGGCTTCTAAACCGAGGCAAGATCAAGCGGGAGCATCAACATTGACTTGGTGTTCGAAGATGGTTTGACGGGACCGATAGTGATACAACGTACTGTTGCCATGCACTCAATGGACAATACTTGTAGCGCTGTAAATACAAATGTATTAACCAACCATAATTTATTTGAACTTTCCATGGTATATATTGCTCACGACGGATGAGGAGCATCTGTGGAGTTGTCATTCAACTCTTAATATTAAAAGTTGTACTGTGGATATTTTCAGTGGTCTACGTTATGCTGCATACAGACAGTTGACATGGTGGGTCCATGGAAAACTTGGACCAGGACGAAGGAGAACCATACCTGCTTGTGCCACCCATGCAATACGGCAAGCATTCCCTAAGACTCCAGAGGAACAATACACAGGATATCATTCTGGAGAGGATGAAAGTGAAGAGGACTGAACAATTATGTTTGCAGACTTTTTTTATTATGTTTACCATAATATCGTGAAAATGTACATTGTGTGTGTGTGTATATATACAAATAGATATAAAGCATAGATCTGTGCACAAATTAGTTAGTTTCATTTCCTTAGGAGAGGATAGTTACCCAAATCCTTCTAATTATCTAAACAGAAAAACTGATTTGGACTTTTGTCAGAGGCAGTCTTCAGTTTCTAATGAGCATATTGTGAAACCTGTCTGAACCGACACCTGAATAAAGCAACCATGCCTTTGTATATATATCTGCATCTGTCTTGGTACCAATGGACAATTTACCATTGATTTGGACCTCTGTAAACCAGAACCCTGTCAAAACAAACACAATGTTTGGTCCCAAGCAAGATCGGATCATACAGGTTTCACTGTAAATTCCTGCCACGGACCAGGGATGAAATAGAGGTATTTCCCTTCTTACAAGTCTGAAAAATTGAAGGGTATCAATCACTCGTCAAACAAAGAAAACCCATCTAATCAGTAAACATGTCCTCCAGGATACACCCTTTTCGTGAATGTTGAAGGTTTTTTTTATACATTTATCACAAATCCAACATATTTTGGCAAGTTTTCTAGCCAAAGCTACAAGTACATGTAAAGTTGTCATTTTCCATATTTTTCGTACTATCACTATCATTCGGGATTATTCATGCTCTTTCACGCAGCTCTGACCTTGTATTTATTGCGATACATATACACAAATAGTTGGCTTATTTAAATCTTCCAAAATCAGGGTTCCCAGCTTTTCATGGAAAAAAAATTCCCTGATTTTTCTCTGATTAATTTTCCAAATTCCTGAGAAATATTCCCCCCAGGAGACGGTTGTAGATCAGAATTCATAGTCACATTGCGTGCAGTTATGAAAGAATTTGTCCTGATGAGAGGTCAAGCTATGCTAGATAAGCCCTCAATGAGGTGTTGAAAAGGAAAATGTGCATACCTGGTGTCAACATAGGCAGGCACATGCGACTCCTCTCTTTCCTACTCAGGGAGTTTTCCCTAATGTTGGCTATTTTTCCTGAAATTTCCTTTTCCTGACTGGAAAATCATTTTCCCCGATTTCCCCCGAGTGGCTGGGAACCCTGCAAAATAACGCGACGGAGTTGGAAGTGTCCAAACTAAATTGTAGTGTTTCTTCTTTACTACCTTGTCCCAGTAATGAGTACAGGCATAGTATAAAACTAACCCGAGTAAGCCGCACCCCAGGCAGACTGGTGAAGCTCAGGCTTTTTGCGTATCAGCACATTAAAAGTCCTCGTCAATCCATATTTATAAAAGATAGAATGGTAAAATCCCTATAGTTTGGTCATTATAGCCCTATAGTTTGGCCATTTGGCCGGGGATATAGTTCAATGAGCAGGTTGATGGGTAACTTGCAGTTGTAGGTTTCCCAAGGAAATGTTACAAAATGTGACGTCCCTGGATAACGGTCACAAGCTTTCCATAGCAAGACTAAAAACAGTGGTTCATTTTTATCCCTCGGGCAAATTTTGCCCGAAGGGTATTGTAGTCAGCGCTGTCTGTCTGTCCGTCTGTATCTCAAGAAGGATTATAGCCAGGCATTGTAATTCATACCATGTATGTATCTGGTTAAGGGTCAGAAGCCTATTGAAAATGACTGACCTTGACATTTTATCAAGGTCAAATTATGATATTGCTATAATTTTTGAAGGACTAAAGCTAGTCTTCAAATTCATATTACATATGCAACTGGTGATTGATTAGAAGCCTATCCCAGTAAAATGACCTTGACCTATTTTTGTTAGGTCAAATACTATTATCATGATATAACGTGAAGAAATATAGCTAGGCTTTCAAAACTGAAACTGTATACATCTGGCCATGGTTCAATGTGTGCTGAAGAGATATATTTATATAGAAGTGTATATATATATATATATAACTTTATTTATCGAGGGTAACTCTGTCAGTTACAAAAACTGTTCTTCCCAGAGGCCCTCCAGAGATACATGTAATAATGAACAAATCGCATGAAATATAACATAGAAAACATAACAGAGTAGAATATATACAGGTGTATGAATAGATTTAACAATGAGTAAATGATATGGCGGGACATTCCAGTAATCACACTAAGCATCTGTATTTTGGCTCCTGATTGTTTTCATAAGTCTTGACTTGAAAGCATTGAGGGATGGGGCATCCTTGGGATGTTTGTCAAGAGAATTCCATAACTTGGCTCCTGAATAACTTAAGCTCTGTTTTAGATAATTTGTTCTTGGTCGAGGAAGGTACAGTTTGTTGTTTTCGGCTGATCTGAGGTTTTGGTTTGTTACATCATTTACATATTGAAAAAGACAGTTGAGATAAGGTGGGCATAGATTATGAATGATCTTGAACATAAAGACAGCCTTTTGATAAGTTAGTCTATCATGCACACTGGTCCAGTTGAGTTCTTGAAATAGTGTCTTGGTTGGAGTGAGATAGTGAGCATTCAATATCATTCTTGCTGCTCTTTTCTGCAATTTATAAACCCGATTCATTTGAGAAGCAGATCTCCCCAAATTGTAAGACAGTAATCCATGTGTGGGAGAACATATGCATTGTAGAATAACAGCTTTGCTTCTTTCCTAAGGAGGTTCCTATGTCTGTAGGATGCTAAGTTTGGCAGAAATTTTATGACAAACAGAATCAATATGGTCATGCCAGCTAAGATTTTGATCAACAACAAGGCCTAAAATTTTGTCTGTCTTGACATTCTGGAGTTCATTTTGATCAATTTTTACATGAAGGTTTAAATCATTCTTTTGTGACTTTCGTTTTGTTGTCATAACCATTATTGAAGATTTGGACGTATTTATGTACATTTTGTTTTCACGACACCATCCCTCAATAACTTTCACATCATGATCTAAGAGTGTTTCAAGCTCCTTGGTATTGGCAGCATGGTTGTAAATAGTTGTATCATCTGCATAGAGATCAATCGTACTTGACAAATCACATAGTAGCATGTCATTAACATAGATAATAAACAATAGAGGTCCAAGGACGGACCCCTGGGGAACACCAGCTTGAATGGAAAGAGGATCAGACATGTGACTCTCAATATTCACAAATTGTTGTCTTTTGTTAAGATAGGACTGTATCCAGTTCATAGTTTTAGCAGAAAGTTGATATATTTTGAGTTTTTCTATAATAATATCATGGTTTACTGTGTCAAATGCCTTCTTAAAATCTAACTTTGCACATCCAACAAAGTGGCCTTTATCGACTGAACCTAACCAGGACTCAACCATTTTCGTTAAGGCACCACTCTGACAGGAGTGCTTTGCTCGAAAACCAGATTGTGCATCACATAATAATTCAAAAGTTGAAAGATATTGATAGAGATGGTCATGACGTTCAATTATTTTGGAAACTGTTGAAAGCACAGATATTGGTCTATAGTTTTCCGCTAGCTCAGGATCACCAAACTTGAAAAGTGGAATGACTTTTGCAATTTTCCATTTTTCTGGGAATTCATCGTGTTTAATGCTCATGTTAATTATGTGGGTGAGGGGTTCAGCTATTATCCCAGAAGATATTTGAAGGAATTTGGGTCCTATTACATCAGGTCCCGTACTTTTACTTGTATTCAGGTTTGTCAAGTGTTTATGAACTACTTCTATTTTTATCTGAGGAATATTAAATTCAACATTGTCAGGGATTTTCTCTGCTACAAAATTTTGGAGTTTTTCGTGAGGCGTTGCAGTAGGGGTATGATGAACCAGATTATTAGCTTTTTGCAGTTGAGTAGGGATATCTGTAAAGAAACTATTTATCTCATTGGCTATTTGAAATTTATCAGTCAAGTATTCACTTGTCGTTTTAAGTTGGAGATAATCACTAGTTTTCTTCAGTCGGTTGGGGACAGAGTTGTCTTTGTCGGATTCAATTTTTTTGAGTACTTTCCATATATTTTCAGGTTTACTTTTGTTAGCTTTCATCAGATTCTCAAAATGTTCTTTCTTGGCTCTGTGCAGCAGACAGTTAGCTCTGTTTCTCCACTTTTTCGAATTTTCAAAATCATGTACAGCATGAAATTTGTCTCTAAGTTTTCGAGCTTCTGATACATCATCATTATAGAGCCATTGTGGTAGTTTCTTACTTTTAACCCTCCTTTCACAAAAAGGAGCATGGTTGTCAAGAGCTTCATCAAACAGGTCAGAAAATACCTCCAATGCTTCATTCGGGGTATTTGCCATCTTTATCATAGACCAGGGTTTTTCGGCTAGGTCGAATAGAAAACTTTCGGCTTCAAAATTTTTCATATTTCTGAATTTGACTGTTGTATGTTTCTGGGAGTTTGACTTTGTTTTGGATTTATTTTTATATAGAACACAGACTGCATAGTGATCGCTCATTGATAATTTAGGAACATTAGATTTCTGAACTTTTTCAAGATTGGAGACATAAATATGGTCGATCAGTGTTTTTGATTTTTTGGTCACTCTGGTTGGCTCTTTGATTACTTGATGTAGTTGAAAAGTTTCTGGAGACTGAATCCACTTCTTATTTTTCTCTGCAAGAAGATCAAAATTAAAATCTCCTAACAGAATGATTTCTTTTGATTCAACACATACAGTTTCCATCATTTTTTCAAATTCATCAACCCATGCTACTCTAGATTCCGATCGATACAAGAATCCAATCAGAATAGGTTTTTGGTGCTCTATTTTTGTTTCAATCCAAAGAACTTCTATATTATTTGGTTCCAGATCATCTCTTCTAGCATATGGGATATCCTCACCTATGTATGCTATAACACCTCCCCCATCTTTACCCTTCCTATCCCGTCGCACAGACTTGAATCCATCAATATTTATCTGCTTTTTAGGAATTTTCTTGTTAAGAAAAGTTTCTGTACAGCCGAATATGTCTAATTCATTTGAAGGTAAAGCTAGTAAAGTACGCAATTCATCCATTTTGGGGAGGAGGTGCTGAACATTTAGGTGACCAATACGTAGACCCTTAGACTGTAATCCAAAGGCATTGGATTTTGAGGAGCATCTAAAATATTTAAATTTAGGAGGCAAGAAATAGTCACATGTCCGGTCCTGTCCCTTGAGATATCCATTACTAGCAGTTGGCATTTTGTTTGAAGCAATGTAGTCAAATATATTCATAAATGGTAAACAATGATATGGAGAAAGGTAACTATAGATACATAAAAATTCCATCCACCCATCTTTGGGCTTATACATGTTTGTGCGGTCATCAGCAGTTTTTGTTTGATGGGGGTCATAGTTTTCGTGATGAAAAGCAAAATTCAGATTGTCCCCAGAAGAGTTACATGCAGTTGCACAAGGAAGAGCAGCATTTAAAACAGGTGGCATGGTACTTGAACCGCATGTATCACTGCTTGTATTGGAGACAGTGTTCAGAATGTTTGTAGCATTTGGTATCACAGTCTCATTGACACAATGTTCTGAAAGGAAGATATCCTGAAGTACAGAAAATTTGTTCGATGTAGATATTGTGAATAAATTACAGGGGGGGGCCTCCTGGAATGTGAACATGCAGTACTAACATTATGATTATCAGAAGAATTATATTGTGATACAGTGATATTATTTAAGCTGGATGCACAGTTACATGCTGGATTGATAATTGAGAGAGATTCTCGGTATATCTGTGTGGAGGCACTAAATGAAGCACTAGTGTGATGGATGTCTACACAGTCATTAGCACAGTAGTTGTGGTCAATATTACAGGTTGATATTATAACAGAATTTGTATCACAGTCCAAAACACTGGATACTTTCCTGATGTCAGAAGAATGTAAATAGGTGAAGACAAGATTATTTTCAAGGAGAGGCGAATCGGGTTCCTGGTTGGAGGATGCAATTGATATCTGTCCACATTCAGCACTAAATGTACATGTTTCACAGCAGTAAGAATTGTCGGGCACATCTTGATGTAAGGGATATATTTAGAGCTAAGAATTTGCTCCTGCTCTACCAGAAACTCAGCACAAAATGTTTCCCATCAGTTAAGGCCTTGGCAAATGCTGACCTGGCTCAAGATGAATTTCTAAGATGAGAGAGAGAGAATTAAGATTTAACGTCGCGTTTTCTAAGATGAGAGAAATCCAGTCCACCCAACTGCATCACATTTTTGTAAACCTACATGATGTTTTAAAAATGCATTTTATGCGATGCATGATTGTTGAGTGAAGACAATAACTGCTAACCGAGGGGTATTGGAGCCCATTGGGCTATTTTTAAGGAGAGCGATCACCCTCTTGTAAACTACCACTCATCTCTGTTTGACTTTGAGGAGAGTAAAATACAGCTTCTCCCAAATTAACCTGTGTAGTGTATGAAATCACAGGTAATCACTTTGATTTAGGGATCATGGTCCTGGAAATGTCCGAGGAGGACACATCCCACCAGCTTTTCTCAAAGACAAAGCACTGTTACCATGGTTAAAATTCATTTTCCACAAGTCCAGTACACACAGAGCAATTTTCTTGTGTTAAAAAAAAAATTCATCGATTCACAAGCAATATGCCAAGTTTGCAGGAAGGACACAGTGCAATAAAAGTTTATAATTAAAGCATAACATTAATGAGGACCTTGGCAGAAGCAGGAATTATTTGCTGGTGCTGCAATCCATATTTCTCTTCATTTATTTACATCATTCAATCAACTGATCCTTATTTCTAGGTATGCAGAAAAATAAATATGACCAGATATTTTTACTGCACCCTAACTTTGCCCAGCCAGGATTTTGTTTGATCAGTAATGATTATCCCCCCCCCCTCTCTCCAAGAACGGTGTCACATGTTGACTTCCAGGTCGCAATACCGACCCCGAGGGGGTGCAGTTTGTCAGAGATGGCTCCATTCCCATCTCCTACTGACAACTACACCCCTCCAAGGGCCGATATCCCACCCCGGTGGGCTAGGTCGCTGGTGTGAGTGGGAGAATGGCCCAGTCCAGTCCCCTGACCGCCGAGCTGCACAACGGAGTGGGGGCAGCCAAGAAGTCAACCATGCACTACTGACGGAGCGAAGATGTACTATCACTTGTAAAAGTTAAACACCGCTATCATGGCCAGTTCACATGTTTGCGAATTACTGGAATCTGGATTTGAACTTTTCTTCAAGTTCTCTCTTGTCTGGTTTCGGCACCTTGGCCACATTCCGAGGTAGTTCGGCTGGACGGTCAAATCCCCTCAACTGCACTTTATCCCGGTGGACCTCATAAATTCTCTTCATAATGGCTCCCATGTGGTCAGATTTAGCCTTCCCATACCGGTTTTTCAAGACATAGATCTTCCTTCTCTTGGAGTAAACAAAAGAAGTAGCAGGCTTTCCGGACTTGTCTTTCTTCTGCTCCCTTCTAGTGTTGTTCCAGTCGATGGCAGCGAGCATCAGCCTCGCGGACATTGCTATCAAAGAGAATACAGAAATCATTCAAACTTTACATTGTACAAAAATGGAATCCAAACGATGCTTATGTATACTTTGAACATAAATATGATATACAGGGCACGAGTATGACGGACAGAAGGGAGAAGAAGGGTTGTCTGATTGATACACAGTTGCCTGGACTGTGGGATATTGGATGGTCGATGTCTACATATAATTTTATTTCAATAAATCATGAAAATTAATAATATTTTTTTATTTTTAACTCGATTTTTTTTTAAATATTTTTTTTAAGTGTATTTCTCTTTCATCTTTGGCTCAATTGAAGTCATTCCTTATAATGTCAAGCTAGCTGAGTTACTACAGTTTTTAATTATCCACCATACCCTGTCCTCTATGACATAGAATATAATTGAGAATAGAACCACTCAACATGGTCATTTAAAAACCTTCTCAGAAAAAAACCCATAAAGCCTACCTTTCCAAATGCCATTCGTTTATTACTTCCCAAGTGGACCAACCTTTGGAATATATACGCTTTGAATATCTAAACCTCCCTTGAGGAGAGAAATTCATTCTTCGTGCCAAAACATGGCTTTTCAAACTTCCGGCCAAAAACACTTCCATCAGAATTTTAAGAATCGGGCTATACAATATTATCAGCGACGATTGGTCGAAATTATCCCCAAAAGTCAGGGGCAGATAATCCAGTGGGCGGGGATAGAGGATAATTTTGACCAATCGTCGCTGATATTATTGTATAACCCGGTCCTTAAAATTCTGACGGAAGTGTTTTTGGTCAGAGAGCTGGCTAAGAGCTTGAAAAGCCGTGTTTTTGGCGCGAAGAATGAATTCCTCTCCTCAAGGGAAGGCTCAGATATTCAAAGCGTATATATTCCGACGGTTGGTCCACTTGGGATGTAAAAAACGAATGGCATTTGGAAAGGTAGGCTTTCGTGTGTTTTTTTTGGAGAATGTTTTGAAATGACCGTGTTGACAGGGTATGGTACATAATTGAAGACTGTAGTAACTCGGCTTGACATTATAGGGAATGTCTCTAATTGAGCCAAAGATGAAAGCGAAATACACGTAGAAAAAATATTTTTAAAAAATAAATCAATTTAAAAAAATATATATATATATTTATTACTTTTCATAATTTATTTAACAAATTATACGTAGACATCGACCATTCAATGTCCCACAGGCCAGGCAACTGTGGATTGATACTGTTTCAGTGAGCCAAGTAGAGCTGAATCAATATATCTAGAGAGAGGTCTGAATCCAGTCATTTGCTTAATCAGTTATGGCTTATAAGTTAGCCATATCCAAAAATAGTAAGATGGGACATCCCATGTGTAAACATGGCCTAGACAACATTTGGTGGTACGATATGCAAAATGTTAGTTACCATCATAATGGAAGTGTTGTCTCTTTTGACAGTATTTCAACAACATACTGTGAAAAATTTCCAGCTCGCCTGTGTGGCAGAACTTTGCCAGGTGATTCATGGCATTGAGAAGCCTTGTATTTGTCACAATTTTCTTCAAAGCAACAAAAGCTGGAGACTTGGGTTTCAGCCATTTTGTTGCTTTTTTGTCAGCTGTCGAGAGAGTTGGATGTGTACACTTGTGGAATTTTTTGTTTCCGGACCATTTGTGGTTGTTGGTCACATGGTGCAACACCGAGAGCCATTTTTCTCTGAACTGGTTTTTATACGGTATCTCACACAATACACAAAAACATCCACTCAGAAGTTACATAATGATTATATTAGATGTACCAGTGACAAATGTTATGTAAGCTAAATAACAAATGCTGATAAAAATCTATGTAAAGTCCTCATATTCTCGAGTTTCTATTGATTGTGGATGAACTACTTATATTGGCTGTAACTCACTACAAGACCAACCAGTCAACCTTGGCTGAGACAGAGCAACCTGTGACATATGTGTACAGTAGATTTTGTTCATATCAACACCCCAGGGGGTGATCATGGGAATCTGCCATCTTTAGAAATTATTACATAACTCTAGCTGATTATAGATACCCTGAACACATAAGACAGCTTGATCTCTGAGGCTTAAGATACAGTTCTGGCTTAAAATGTATGCTAAACAGTGAAATGAGACTTTGGACATTTGTAGTTAAGATTAATTAGTTCTCTAACTACTGGAAGTGGTCACAAAGAGGTCCCACACTATCTGATTATTGTATATTCTAGACTGCTGGTTCAAAACAAGCAGACAACCATGACATAAGATGAAAGATACTTGTGTTTGTAAACCATATTTAGTATCCACAAAATACACACTGTTCCTATTAATTTCTGAAGAATAATCTGCAACAATCTAATCCACTAGTTTAGGTGTGCTTGTCATGCAATACATTTCCACTACATTAAGTGATCAAGTGCTGTCAATTCAATGGCAGGGCAGAGACAAAAGTTGTCAAGTTTGGGAGTGCTTTAGAGAGTGGGGGAGGTGAACTCCCTCTCTCAGCATTGCCCCCCTCCTCCCCCCCCCCCTAAATATCTCTATACTGCATAAGTTCATGCTTTTTGCACCCTGGGATAAGATGCTCCCATGACTTCAAGTTGACAAAATTATTCAAAACTGTTAAAAACAAATGTAAATAAATGTAGTAAAGGTAGATTCAATGGTATTATTCTTTTCTGTATCACCTATAAATCCACACTATCACCTACCGCAGAACTTGTTTGTCCTCTCCGCATGTAGCACATGCCCACCACAAATGATTTGAAATACTCTGTATCCAAGGAGCAAGGTCGGTACAGTCCTTCTTTTTGGCCTTGGCGGTGAGCTTCTTCACAATGCCTTTTGCAAGATGCCAGGTGTCAAATTGATGGTTTATCTGCATTTCAAGTGATAACAATACAATATCTTGCATACCATATAAATATATGAAATAGCATCATCTTTTGAAATACAATGGCAAGTAACATCATATCTGAGACTAGAAATGCAATGGAGAGTGTGATAGAATATTAGTGGTCAAACTTTGATATTCTCACTCTTCAGTGGTAACACACTCAATTCAATCTCCATTGCAATTTCAGTCACCATGGTATGCGGAGGAGACTGACCAATAGTCCAAGAAAAAATGTTCGGAGAGTGATCAGGTGATGATCGAGAATGATCATCATCCTAAAAACAAAAGAAAAGGGGACAGAGGAAGGATGAGTTAGGCTTAGACGACACTACACTGAGCTGACAATGTCACTGTATTTACTCAACCTGAATACAGCTAGCAGAATTTTTTTATCACAGTTTAACATGTTTAATAACACTATAAAAAGCCATGATTTTCATTGAAAATGGAGACCTGTAAATTGCATAAATGTACCTGTTTGTAGTCCTTCTTCATCATGCTGGTGACCATGTTGTGACGATCAGTTGCCAGAACACCAACTTCCAATCCACTGTCATTGACCTCCTTTAGGCATCTCTTCAGACCTTCTGGTTCCATATGGTTAGAATTCTTGACCTGTTTGAAAAAAACACAGTATGTTTTGTGAGCACTACATTAGAAATTAGTGCCTACAGATCAGAATCAAAATGAATGCCCCCCCCCCTCCCCCAATTAACTAAACAACACTTCCCAACATCTTTTCAGGGATTTCAGTTTTAATACAATAGTATATTTTAGACAAGAGCTGTTAGTTTCATTAATTGCTATTCTCTTGAATAGTGATCACGATCTGCATTGACCAATGACTCCCCCAAACAAGAAGTTTCTAAATTTACTAAAGTAATTACCTCTGAAACCTGTACAAGCTTCATAGAAACTATCTTTCTTGTGCCAGATTTCCCATCCCCATCTGTATGCATGGGAGTGTAAGAGCCATATTTGGCAGTGTGGCCAGGACTGTCACATCGCCCATCTCCCGCAAGCATCACCGATCCTATTAGCTTAACTTCTTCTGTAGCCTTTCTTCTTTCCTCCTCCCAACATTCCTGTATCACTGGCAGAATGCTTTGTTTTTGTACTTTATTATACACAGTCTTCGAGAACAACAGGAGGTTCAGCATGTCAGCGAAAGCACTTATTTTGGAATAGGTGCTCCCACTAGTCAATATTTCAGCTGCAATGAGCAAATTGCCCATTGGCTGCTTCCTATCAAGAGGCTGGGAATGCCAGACATATGAGTGACCACTGTGGCAGGAAATCTTGAAACCGACCATCGAACCTCTCGTGAACTTGGAAGATTTTGTGACTGGACTGCCACATTCCTTACAGAATTTGTGAAGATCTTTCAGATTTTCCTCAAACACAATATACTTTTTCATTTTACAGGGGTCGAAAGTTCCAGACTTTTCTGCACTGCTTGATTCACTGCTGTCCGTTGATGGCAAATATTCCGCGAGTTGTTCTTCATCTGTTATCTCTCCACCAAACTTCGAGCGCGATGGTGACTGAATTGGAGAACTTGACTCTGACTCATCAATGAACACTTCCTGCTCGACAGTGCTGTTCCATGTAGTCTGAGTGGCACAAGAACGCAGAGGCCTATTTGCATAAGGGTGATCTCTCCCTGTTCGCCGCGGAGTACCATACAGAGATGATAGCTGAGGAATAGCAGACTGAAATAGAAAATTATAAAACTTCATTAGACAATGAGACTCTACACATACCAGTATTTGTGAGCTTGAAATGGGATTCAGGGCAGCATAAACAGTGGTTTATGACAGAAAAATGATAAAAAAAAATGATTTGAGTAAACTTACTACTTATGCCTCAAAAAGAGTATGATAAAAAAATGTAACCTACTTATACAGAAACTAAAATTAGAAAATTTTGGTATCTCACTGCCAGATTGACCAAAATGAGATGAGCTGTATTGTTCTGAAGGTTGAGATACCTGCTGTCTTGATACAGATGTGGGTGTCTGGGGGTGTACATGTGACTCTGGTTCGGTAAACACCGTGCCCTCTGTGCTCTCCTGTTCCAATTCGACCATTGCCCTAGTAATCGTTTCAGCAGCAGCTTTCCTCTTCTTGGCCCTAGAGGGGCCAATCTTCAAAACAACAAAAACGATATAATCAAATTTTATATTTCCAGGCAGAAAGCTCCAGACAGTAAAACCATTGAAGATTATTGCTTCATTTAACAAATGGAATAATCTTTGAAAGATTAATGATGTAAAAATTTAAATTCCTTTATGCTAGAGATAACTTACTATGAGAAATGGTTATATTACACTGTACCCCCCCCCCCAAACCCCTAAAACATATGGATAAAATCTCAATATCTCAATGTATTGGAAAATACCCAGTTTAAAGAATAAACAGTTCCAAATGAATTTACCAGTTTTGGAACTGCTGTAGTACTACTATCGCTTGTAGATTCCCGAGACACAGTTATCTCCTTCTGTGAGGACTCCGACAGTAACTGAAATTTAGGAAGAAACATCATGCTGCGTGCAGAAAAATATCAACACAAAATTGGTGGTTTGAGGAGGACATATGCATTTAGCTGTTTAGTACCGATAATAAGTCACAACACCTGTGATATTGAGATTTTGAATAACTTGAAGCCTACCCCCCCCCCCTGCACCTTCACTACCTAATGTCTTTTTGTTTGCCATCACCCAGTCAACCAATGCATAACAAAAAGTTAACTAAGGAGTAGAAATCATGCCACATCTCCAATTTGAGGGAGCACACATCCTCACACTTGATGAAGCAGCGCGGTGAAACTTAACATTGAGTTGAATAGAGCCATGTCAGAAAACTGTCAATAATTAAAAAATATCAAAGATAAAAGTCATGAAATTAAAGCATGGTTTAGGGAATAGGGACCGTTTTGACTAAAGGTTTTTGAACCACATTTTATGATGAAATGTCTTCCATTGTGCTATCTAATCCCCTGTTAAGATTCACCTCGTTACTCCCCGCAGTGATCGGTGAAAGGACACAAGAGTGAAATTTGTTTTACTAGGGAGACCAACGTGGCTCGAAGATGGCCAATTGGATAACAACAACAACAACAACAAGTGATCGGTGAATAAGGATCAGCCATCTCTAATAGAGTTGATCCAGAAAGTACCCGCAAATACCCTAAGAAACAGCAACAACTACCCACTCAAATGTATGTTGAAAACTGGACCCGCGGTAATCACCCAATTACGAAAATATGTTTCTTTTTGTGGACAGCCATAGGCCTAGATCACCAATAATATAAATAACTTGAATACAATACCTCCCCGATCTTTCTTTGCTGTTCTCGCTTTTCCAACCTGGCAACTGTTGACAATCGTTTTGGTTTGTGAGCGTGACGATGCACAAACTCAGTTGGCACAGCGTCTTCTTTCAGCAATCTTTTCTGCGTTCCCTCGGGATGGATTCCATATTTTGCATAAGCATCTTCCTTGAAACAATTTGGTGAAAAGTGCGCGGAACAAAGTCTTGAGTTCTTCGTCGGTTTGGAGCCCTGTCGACTGATGTTATGTTCCCACTGCTTCAGCAAGTCGGGCTTACGCAATGGAAATCGGTGAAATGAGACGTCAATCGGAATATTGTTCGGCCTACTGTCACTGTCAGCCCTGTTGAAACACCCAAACGCCACGCATTGTGACATATTGACAGGGTATTTGTGAAATACTCGTACAAACGCACAAACTTGTCTTCTAATTAAAAACTCTGCATAAATAGTCTCAGGTCGTTTCAGAAGACTGCGGAAATCTGAACTATACCGGCATGTTATTCTGTTTTAACAGCGAGAATCTTGGAGCCAAGTGACGTCACGCGCAGAGCGCACAAAATAATCCGAATTTTCTGATTGGCTCAAATTTAGCCTAAATTTAACAATGGCGGCGACTATGTCCTGTCGATTTGCAGCCTTTTTCGCGTCTTTCAGAGTTTTTTATTTCAGTTGGAAAAAATCGCAAAAATTCACCGTTATGGTTTTTGGACACTGGGGGCATTACTCTTCCGCATGGAATATACTTTGACCATATGTTTTCTATTCCTTTAATTAAATCTAGACGTTCCTCTTTCGGCAGGGAGTAGTTTATTTCAAGTGCAGTGTCGATCGTCACAAGCTATGCGCGCTTGTACAAATGAAGTGACGATTTTGTCTTTTTCTCTGCTAATTGAAAGCAGTGCTCAGGCTTCGCGAATAGTCCCCCGGAGAAGCATGCTAACGAACAGTGAATTGAAATTAAATGTACAGTTGAATAGAACCAATGCAATACTTGCCAACAGTATCACCGGCAGTTGCTTATTCGTTGCATCGAAGGCGGAAGAAAAAATCAAGAAATTTGTGGTCTTTGGTAAAGATGACGAGGCGGGGTTAACGGATCTGCACTATTTTGCTCTTGGTAGTCTGAAGCCTACTAGCCTCTTCCTTTGACCGTTTTGGGGCCTCTGAACCGACACTTACCGATGGTGAGGTTTAGCTCTGTGAAACTGCGCGCGCACGCTAGTCCGAGTAGATCGGTCGCAATATGTCCAACATGATATCCAAGGGCTATCCTCGCTCTAAAAATCGAGTAACCAATCAGGGTGCTTCTAATGGAGGGTGTCCTGAATCGAATTTGGCAGACTGTTATCGGTATTTAGAGTTTGCTCAGAAGAGACTAACCTGATACCAGATTTGACCTCTTTGAAGAAATGAACATGACCTGGATAGACTCATACATTTCGATAACTCAGAACAGAAGAACGGGTCGTTATTCGAAAAAAAAAAACAGGTGAAGGATGAATCAGATCTTGCCAAATTTGGTCTGACTATGAAAAGAAAGTATGACCTAACCGCAAATGCCGTGGTTTTTGTGGCTACATTTGTAGCCACATTGTTTAGTCCCATTTGCTCTGTCTTAGTTATGTATTTATTCTCTTATTTATGTATTTATTCTAAAATATAGCGTTTGTAAATATCTCGAATGAACTAAGAAATGTACGGTAAAATTTTAATAAAGCATTGAAGCGGTCCGTACAGTACAATTTCAATCACACAATTGCATGTGTTGTGGTTCTGTCGAAATCGAGCAGATAACCCCATTGAATAATTCTGTAGCTCTGTTTACTAGCTATTATCAGTCTAAAATTGATGCATCTAATTAATATCCGCAAACATCCTCCCTTGAGTATTAAGTGTCATATCCCCGTAATATTGAAGTATCCGAGTTTGATACGCACTATGAAACACAAATGGCAAATGTGTATGTCTTGACATTTTTTTCAAATACCACCCGACGTGCTCTTTGTCGTCACTTTGAATAATTGGTGAAATCTCTTTTGGGAGGAGGACATCAATACACTTTCAGCTATTCTCGTTAGTGGAAAGCTCCCAAGATGACAGTCACATTTGAAAATATTGACAGTCTGTCAAAAAATATACCGTACTTCAGTTACATGGAATATTTATATTTATATGGAATATTTTTCAAATGGCAGTAGCATCGAATTGGGCATTATTCCATTTGAGTGTCTGATAATGTCACTGGAACATGGTAATTCATTAAAATGTAATTCCAAACGGCTGCACGAAACTTGCGAAAAGGTGTGGTGAACTCAAATTTGTACCTTGATAATTTGAATATGACCTCAATTCGAATTTACCGCATGTGTGTTCGGTAAGTGTTAAACAGAGTTTGGGGTCAAAATTCTTTCTTTGGATAAGAATTATCGGACATTAATTCTGCGGTTCCAAATTGGCATCTACTATGCACAGGTCTCCGCGCTTGTAACCAGCGAAGAAGACCTTCAAGATCTTGTCTACTTTGTGAACAAGAGAGTCCTCATATATCGGGTCTACTTTGTGAACGAGAATGTCCTCGTATATCAGGTCTACTTTGTGAACGAGACTGTTCACATAGGTCAGGTCTACTTTGTGAACAATACACTCCGAAATTCGGTAGCCAACCGTCATCGACAAATAATTTTCGCTTCTAAATGTCCAGCTTGTGCTCAGATACCGTGTTCAGCGATATTGTCAAATTTGTGAACACAGATTATTTTCGAAGATATTGTCCACTTTCTGAACGAAAACAATGTGCACGATTTTACCATATTTTGATCTGCGACTGCATAGAAATACCTCGTTACGCGTCAGATCTCACAATCAGTATATCCGCTTCATTAATCGAAACATCTTGTGCGACAGTTGACACCAATTACAAACATACATAAAACTCTATTTAAAAAAGGTTTTAAAGACGGTTTAAAAAAGATCGTATACACTTTGTGGGGGAATTAAGTACTTAAATATGTGCTAATTTTATAAGCAACGACTGTATTCAAAGCTGTTGTCCTCTTCGAGAAGAAGCCTATCAAAGACCATGCCCACATTTTGAGACGAATGATTGAGTTTAATGATCTTGTGGACAATGTTATAAATGATAGTTTGCAGTTGTTGAGCAGTGTTCAGACATCATTTCCATTTAGTAAACGACAGATATTTTCTACTAACTGAACAGATATTTGCTGAAATACCCAGTAATCTTTGAGAACAAAAACTACAATCTAGTCTTCTCCATTTTAGGAACAAACGGAATGTTCAAGGTTCTGTCGAGTTTCTGAACAGTACAAACACGCTGGCCTCTCTATGAACAAAAGCTGGTTGCGAAATACTTTGTTCGAAGCTCAAATCAATCTTGCAAACAAGGGTTGTATCTATTTATATCAGATATAATTCAAATGTAATATTCGATACAAATGAAATTATACCCGATTTAAATATAAACTCATTAGGGATAAAACATGCTTTTCCATGCTCCTCGGAATGGTAAAGTTCAAACATAGCTATGTTCCTAACATCCTGATGTGTGCTCATCTCCAGTATTGACGAAGCCCATAAACATGCGTCTTTGAGCACGACAAGATTGGCAGTTACACTTGAAACAGACTTCAACATTAGTCGTTTCCCTGATTGACATTGATGTAGTTTGAAGAAACCGGGTTTTTAACAAGATTTTCTTTGACACTAATTATAGGACTGCAGCCATTAACACGGGGTTATAATCTCCCCCCCCCCTCGATGGGAACCTCATACATCATCAAACTAGTATTTCATGCAGTTGAAGGCTCAGCGAATCAGAAAAGCAGGAATAATTGTAGCGTGCACCTGGGGGCCAAGCTAAAACTGCATTTCCAGACAATAACTTTTGTAAACCTTAAGGATTCTATCCAAATTTGGTGTGTGGGTACCTCGTCTCAAGATCTGGCTTGAGATTGTTTTTCGTGTTGATTCGTGTATAGGTGGCGCCAATTGAAAGCTAAGTGTGTTTCCAGACAATAACTTTTGAAACCTGAACCGATTCATTCCAAATTTGATGTGTAGGTACCTCGCCTCAATATCTCGCTTGGCATTGTTTTTCATGCCGATTCACATATAGGTGGTGCCACCTGGGGGCAAATTTAAAATTATGTTTCCGGACAAGGACTTTTTAAAACTTGAATGAATTCTTTCCATATTTGGTACCTTACCTGAATGTAAGGGGATTGTTTTTCATGTCAAGCTGCTCATAGCTGGCGTCACATGTAGGCCAAGTTAACATTTTCTATTTCCAATGTCAAGAGATCTTGACTCAAGATCTCTGTTGGGATAATTGTTTTTGCCTATCTGCCTATACGTGATGCCACCTGTGGGCCGAGATAAAATTGCATTGCAAAAGACAACGCTTCTATCGCAAGGTGTCAGAAAAATACGTTTTATTGTATTGCTCAAGTTCTTGGGAACGTTAAGTTCAACTTTCTAGCAGTCACACGTGTAAACTCCAATCTTTTGCAATAGGCACTTGTATTTTGGATCTGAAAGACAATATAAAAGTAAGCGATAACATGTAACCTTGATGCAGAAACTTATAGAACGGCAGTAATAGAAAAAGGGCAAAACCGCGTTATACTTGACGTTTGACCTCTGAGTGCATCGCGGAGGGTTATGGAGGTGAAAGATTAATATGTACCCTTCTGTTCACATTCCGGAAGTGACATTTCGCGGGATCGGAAGTGTCATTCGCGATACTTCCGCTCGTGTCATCACTCCCTGTTGACGTTTAATACCCCCAAAGCCACCGAATAGTTAGGTCTTACTCCGCAGTTTCATATTCTTGGCTAGTAAGAAGTAGAGAGAGAGAGAGAGAGAGAGAGAGAGAGAGAGAGAGAGAGAATTAAGGTTTAACATCGCGTTCAGCAATGTTTCTACAATGGAGGATGGGGAATTTCTCATGCTGGAGTTCATTGTAAAACTGGATATTTGTTTTCTTTTTAGCTTTCTAAAAAGTATAATTCAAAGTTTAATTGCTGATCAAAAGCTGTAAGAGTATGTACTTTTTCTTCAATATCACGGGAAAGATAGTATCAAGGGAGGTAAATCTTGGAGTCCTCGCGAATAGGATGTTCTCCAAATTGTTATCATTCGGTGTAACTGACGATGAAAACGAGCTGGCGATAACCTATCCACCCAGTATTTTATTTAATCTTCCAGACATTCTCTTCTCACTTGTAGTAGTCAATCATCTCTCAGTTTGGAAGGTCAAGGTATTTCGAAGGACCGAACTGGAGGTTTGTCAATTAATTTTAGGTCCAGTTTCCTAACATAACTCGAACTTTTTTTTACACCATATTGTAGCTGAACGTCTTACCATTTTTTTTATATTTACAGTGATCGTTAGCCACGCCAATCTTTAGTATGACCAGAGTGGGTTTGTGATAGTGTATCACTGCCATTTTCGCGCATCACACGGAAACTCTTTTCTGCGCCCTTACCCTATGGGCTGTCTGAATTGCCAGTTTTCACCTGGTGTAGCTGAAAGAAGATGTACAGTAGTTATAAAACTCAAAAGGAAATTTCTGACCCACAGAGTTTTCTGTCCTTGTTGGTTGGCGGAGTCTCTCGTGGTCTGTTTCCATGAAAATGAGCGAAAAAGAAGAAAATCATAGATTTTTCTCTCATCCGTAGAATGAGTGAATCATTTGTTTTGTGTAAAACACTATTGGTTTTGAATAATTCATTTGACTGTACCTTCAATTGCTGTGAAAATGACATAGCTTGAAATCATCTCCTAACGACAAAAGCAACAAAAACTGGCATGTTACACACCTTGAAACTGTTCAGTTCCCCCGACCTGCGTCTATAAGTACGCCAACCGACATAGTTGCAAAATCGACTACATATAAGTGACCTTTACCGAACCATTTAATTGAACAATTAATATTCCTGGTCTTCAATGCCGCAACTTTGTTGATTTAAGAAATACACCATGGCCATTCTAGTGGAAATATGCGACCTACTGGTTAGTCTATCCCGTCATTTCTATGTTAATTGAAATATGCTTATCATTTCATATCAGGACATGTCGGTGCTTTTATGGGATTTCGGCGTTGTCACCATATCGGGGCAAATACGTCTCGGCATGTTTGTTGAAGGGCAATGATTCACCAGCGTGTGTGTAGTGCATAACTTGGTCCTCCACACTATCGCCAGCACTAATTCCAGTGTAATGGCAAGTGGAGAACCCCATGGTGTGAAATCTCCAGGATATATAGAGACCATTTCAAGCCTCCGGCGATGCCGCACGCATGCGCGGGTGAAAAACGGAAGTGCGCGGATCACGTGGTTTGGTGGCGCTCCCTGGTGGTCTGTCTATACATCGAGCGTGACCTTTGACTCCGAGGTCAAGACCTTAGACCTTAGACGGATGCGTGGATGATAGGAATGGATGTACTTACCTTCAAAATCCGGGTTTTCCATCGGGGTTTCCCACTGGGTTTCCATCCGGGTGTTCCCTCTGGGTATCAATCTGGATTGCGTCGTATTGTGAATCAGTCTTACATGCGGGTACCTTTGAGGTCACTGAGGTCAAAGTCACAATAGTTCCGGCACCTTTGGGGGCATGTATTTCTCCGCGGTGATGCGGTCTGGCGGTGATGCGGTCGCGGCTTCCGTGGAGAGAAAGTAGTCCCGATGCTTCAAATACGCTGCGTTCTAATCTTCGGCAATCTCCTGGAATCTCCGGTCATCTCCGGTAATGCCCGGTCCTCTCCGGGACAAAAGATAGCCTTTGTCCGTCCTTTCCATGCATACACGGAATGCGCAGGGTCCTCGACAATATTGCCATCTGTTTGCCCATTTTAAGTGGCCAGTGGGGAACCCTCAGTGTATCCATACAGGTTTCCCCAAAACCTTATTGGTACGAAAAAAATATCTGAATCCATTGGAAGGAAGACTTATAGTAATAAACATAATCTATAGGTGTAGGACGATGTTATTATGACCAGTCTAGCATCCGTGCGACCCCAGAGTCGAGCATTTATTGTCCAATATATCTCCGCAAAAAATAAACAAACAAAATGGCGGCTCCGCTTGCTGTGGGGATGCCTTTTTGACATCAAGACTTCGTGCTGCCCTCTAGTGGCAAGGAAGACAAATCTGACAGGGCGTAAATTCCGGGTCATCTCCCCTGATTCGAACATTTGCATCAATACGGGAAAATGCCTGCATGGAGTATGGGGTGATCATTTTCCTTTTTTGTGTATTTTACTGTGGGTTGTGGGGTCTTGTTTTCTTCGTCTCCACGATGGGGTCCCGGAGGTAAGCGGTTAAATTTTTCGGAAAGTTCACGGAGGTCTGGATAGGCCCATAGGCCCGTTGGCTTACTGGGCAATTCACACGTGTTCATTGCGATATAGGTTGTGGGATCTTGTTATCACATCTCACCACGGAGAACATGATGGGCGGGGTCTTGAAGTTAAGCGATGAATTTTTTGGAAAAAGTCGCTGTACGCATGCGTAGTGGGTAAATAGCGCTGGGTTGACGTTTTGGGGTCTAGGTGAGCCCCTAGTGGCCCGATGGGGTCGTATGAGGTCTTATTTTGAAGATCTCGTTGCGGAGCATCCGACGGGCTTTTTATTCCAAGTCGCCTCAATCTGCGCATGCGCAGTTGGGTATAGTAAGTAAAGTGTGTATTTTGTGGAAGTGAATTGGTCCGAATATGTCGCGAGAGGTGTCATTTTGTAGCGCTCGATGGGCAGACCCCAATATGGGGGATGTCCACAGCATCTGTGACGTCATCAGTACGAGTAGTAGCGAAAGTGGGCATTTTGGGGTGTCAAGGAATGTGTTTGAGGTAGTGAAGGACCATCCTTGGTCCGAATGCGTCGTGTGGGGTGCCATCCTGTAGCCCTCGGGGTGTAGACCCCGATTTGAGGGATGTGCTTGAGGGATGTCTACGTCATCTATGACGTCATTGGTGACGTCATCAGTAGGAGTAGTAGACAAAGTGGGCATTATGGAAGCCGGTGTTTGGAGTAGAGAGGGACCATCCGTGGTCCTATGGTGCACCCGCACCCTGGTGTACCTTATACCCTATGGGCTATAGGGTACAGGGTGCACCACAGATACGCGCACATGCGTGCGATGACTTCCGAGCTCTGAGCTCCACAAGCTCCAAGAGCTCCGATCCAAGAGCTCTGCCACACGGGAGCTACCACCACCACCGGGCGTTGGTGGTGGTGGTGATGGTGTTGGTGTGTGGTAGTGTGTGGTGGTGGTAGAACTAGTTTGTGGTGATGGTAATAGCGGTGTGTGGTGGAGTCTGTACATATAGGGATTAACTGGTGTCCCTTATCATTCTAAGATCAGCACAATGAACTTCTGAATACACGGACAATAGTGTAAGTGAATTGTTAACACACCCATAGCGGTTCTCCTAGCGTGGATGTGCTGTGAAGGAAGGGATAATACAAGAATTGACCTGTAATCTTTGATGTTGTTGTTGTTGTTGCTCTCTTTCTATAACAACCAATCAGAATAGTACTTATCACGGACTAGACCCGTAGAGCTACGTATAAGCGCGCATGTGTGACGTGGTCTATAAAACACGGCCCTCTGGACCCCACACCCCCATTCCTACTGTTGCAGAGTCATGACGGAGACCCATCCCTTTGCGGCTCGCATTTACAGAATGCGACTCGCATTTACAGAATGCGACTCGCATTTACAGAATGCGACCGTGTTTAATTCACTCACGGGTTACAGAGCAGTGGTTCGGTATTTTTATGGATTCAGGTATTTTTTTCTTACCAATATGGTTTTGGGGAAACCTGTATGGATACACTGAGGGTTCCCCACTGGCCATTTAACATGAGTAAACAGATGGCAATAATGTCGGGGACCCTGCACATTCCATGTAGGCTTCAAAAAGACGGATAAAGGCTATGTATTGTCCCGGGGAGGGCCGGACATTGCCGAAGATGACCGGACATTGACATGGCTGAAAGCGCATTTCCTAGCGATTAGAAGCCGAAATCAACATTTCTATTGTATTTTACTGATACTGGTAACTGAACGACTTCGGTCTCGCTCCCATCATGCACTGCGCATACATAACAGTATACAAGCTACACAACTGAGACCCCTGTTTAAATATTTGCTTGTATCCTGCTGTATTTTGTTGCTTTCTCTTATTAAACACAACTGGAGATAAATGGATATTTTATAGAAAGCCAATGCCAAGAACACAGTCGCACAAATCGAATGTTGCTTTGTAGCAATAACATCATGTTTTGGGATATTTCATATATTTAATTATGGTGACTAGATTACTACACTAATGCAGAGACTTGGTAAAGATAATTGAGTAATATTTAAAAAAGAATTCGCTGATAATAGATCTTTTATTATATCGAAAAAAGGCTTCTTCATAGAATGTAATCTGTGACAGAAAACTAAAACGTAGACTATATCCGGAAGATATGCATTATCCGTATAGGGAAACACTAAAAGTGTGACAAATTATGGCGAGAGAGACGGCTAAGAATTATAGACAGAAACAGACCGAACCCTAATTTCTAACATGTCATGACAACATATCAGACAGTGGTGTCTATAATTAAGACAGGAACACAACTTGACTGGATGGTCCTCTAAACTCATCAAATTCATCTTCACTCGGTTTATTCATCCATGAAAACGGAAAATAAGTATATTACAAATAACAATCTCGTGTTGCGATTCTTGCTATTTGTATTTGGTCAATTTTGAGTGAATAACTCATCACACTTTCTGATTGGGCTCAAGCTGACAGGAATTATATTGCGGAGGGAGGTGGCGGGGGGAGGGGATATAGTCTACGTTTTAGTTTTCTTTGACAGATTGCATTCTGTTAATAAGCCCTTTTTCAAAAGATATCTTAGCAATTTTGTTTAAATATTACTCAATTATCTTTATAAAGTCTCTGCATTAGTGCAGTAATCTAGTCACTTTAACCCTATCTGGCCTGTGCTTTTGAGACGTATCCTGGCCTGGAAGGGGGGAGGCGAAATGACCCCCTAATTATTTTTCTCACCCCTTGAGCTAGGGCGCTGAAACTTACCACACTATACCCTTGGGTCAAGATCTACCAGAAAGTGTAAAAAAAACCTCAAGATGGCCGCTTTGATGACGTCACAGTGACGTCATTTTTCAAAACGACATTTTTTGGTCGATTTTCGGTCGGATTTTCCGATTTTTTTTTATTTATGCAATTTCTCCGCAAAAACTACATGATAAATTAGTAAATATTAATGTGATGTGAAATAAAATAGTGTTTACCCACTTTTTATCGCGGAAAAGCAGAAATTTTGAAGAAATATGACAAAAACGTCACTTTTCGGATACCCGACGTGGCCGTCATCTTGAATTTACCCACGTAACTCGTATATTGTTATGCATGCCCAGGGCATTATGGAAGCGAATCTGGGTCGCGGATCCCTGTATCAGCAAAATACAATAGAAAGGTTGATTTCAGATTCTATCGGATAGGAAATCCGCTTTCAGCCATGTCAGCCTAAAGGGGACGACAATTGGTCGGACACAACGATAAGATGTAATTTTATCTTTTATGCTGTAGAACTGAAGAATTCGCAGTGATGTCCATGTTCGGATTAGCAAAGTTTCGTCAGGCAGGATTATGAGCGACCACTACTATCCAACGTTGAGGCGGGAATAACCGAGAAGGTTATCGGGATTTCGGCTCATTCGGATCGGCTCACGGCTGAGAATGGCTCGTAATATACTCAGTCTATCTGGGGATTATGATTTCAATGGTGTTTCACTTACCAACGTAAGTCACTGAGCTACCGATTTTGAACACATAGATAATAAGTCAAGGGAACGACGAAATATTCCCACTATGACTCGGAAGATCCAACACTGGTAATGGAGAGCGAACCAGACCAAACTCTGACTCATATAGTGTCACGCCAGTATGACTCTACAACACGCGTCCTTCATTACGATATGCTACAAGGCCCGTTTGTAACATGACTGGCGTACCTATACCCCAAAACGCCCACTTCAAACCTGACTGGTGTGCAAGCACGCCATGACTTTACAGGCAAAATTCAACGGTACCGGGATCCCTAATGTCACCCATGCTGCATAATTTGCTCCGC
Source organism: Hanleya hanleyi (assembly GCA_036873755.1). Lineage (NCBI taxonomy): Eukaryota > Metazoa > Mollusca > Polyplacophora > Lepidopleurida > Hanleyidae > Hanleya > Hanleya hanleyi. The sequence goes on from JAVTVY010023506.1 coordinate 54,261, forward strand.
GGAAAATACGATCACGATTACCCCAAAAACTCCGACACGAAACTGCCCTATTTTCTGATTTTCCGACTTCCATACGCATCATTTGCGATTTAAAAAAACAAAACCGTCTGACTCTTGGTTACGAGAGCTTCAAGACGATATCCAGCACGACCCATTTGGATCACGCATGGCTCACCCATATCCCAAAAGGTCCACCCAAGGCCTTCGTAACAAATGCGCTTGCGCACCACGACTTTTCAGCAAATTCAGCCAACGGAACCGATGCACCGCACATGGTACTCTACCGGCTGTCCTAATTCGATCATATAACCATACTCTATACCATGTTCTACCAGAAAATAATCCATGGGTTAATGTACAGTCCCAGGGTCCTGGAGATTTCACCCCATGCTGGGCATAGTGTTGGATATAGTCTCGGGCACCAGATTTTGTCCTACACACAATTTGATGACGTGTCGCCACTGACCAAAACGTACTGACACTTGACTGCCCCCGAAATGATGACGTCATGGAAATGCCCAGGCGAGCTTCGACTTGTCCTGTCATGTGATATGAATAGATCAGTTATTACTGAAGTGACTGGAAAGTATTGAAAGCATGGTAGTAAGGATCCACCGAAAGTGACGTGAAGATCGAAAGTGGTGCAGTGCCAAAGGTCACTTCCGATCACGTAACCATAAATGCACTCATTGCAGTTTAACCTCCACAAACCAACACAATAATCTCAGAGTTTAAAAGTCAAGTAAAACAGTTTTGCATTTACTCTGGTGATGGATTGGTATCATTTCCGATCAAAGGCATTATATTGACCATTAGTGATTCTCGAATGTTGTGGTGGTCGTGTGTCTCAGCCACGTTTTAATTGTAGCTCTTTTTGTGCACACCTTGACTGGCGTTCCCGAATGACTTGTAGCAGGAGTCAAATTTGTTCCTGTTTTTTTCTGTGAATAATTAATTCATTGACGATCTTCAGCAAATCTGGTGTCGTCATCCTCAATATAATCGCCACAAAACCCAACACTTGAGGATTAATGAGTATATCTTTGAGATGTCTCCAATCAAATCACTCGATATGGGTTCATTTACCAAAAAAATAATCTCCAATGTTTTTGCATTGTATCGTATTTTGCATTATGCGACAAAGTAATGTCCTCCTTGGACGCATCGATTTATGCGTGTTAACATATTCATTAAGACAAAATGGAGACGTTTTTCTTCAGAACCCCAAGGTTTAAGACTTAACTAAAACGATGAAGGAGAGGGCAATATAAATACATGCAAAAACACAGTCACTCCGAATAAGTAAAAACGCATGTTGTCAAAGTTTCGACAAATTATTTTGTCATGATATGAATATTTACATTCTGTCCACTCTGTAAATATTCCCATTATCCTAACGATAATGGAAGACTATAGCCCAGATCACATGCACTTTATACACACCCGTGTAAATTTTCACACTAGGTCTCCTTTTGACGGGGCAGGTAACTCTTGCATCCGACAGGGGGCGCCACAAGCTCAAGGTTGTGGATTGCATCAGCATTGGCATGTACTGACATGTTCTGGATTGCATCAGCATTGGATGGGTGCCAAGTTTTGACCACTATAGGTCTGGCAACCTTTGACCTTGTATTCCTCCGCGGTGATGCGGTCATGTCTGGCGGTGATGCGGTCGCCTCCGCAGAGAAAAAGTAGTCCCCAGAATTCAAATACGCTGCATGGTCCGATTGGGTCGTATGAGGTACCAATGTGAAGCATTCGTGAATGGGCATCTGATGGGCTGGGTGCGGGGTTGAAATAGCGTCATTCTGCGCATGCGCGGTGGACCAAGGGTATGGAAATAGTCGTTTTGGGATCAAGGGGAGCCACTAATGGGCCAATTGGGTCATATGAGGTATCCATGTGAAGCCTATGTGAGGGGGCATCCGACTGGTGGGGGTGGGGTTGGAATATCGGCATTCTGCGCATGCGCAGTAGACCAAGGGTATGGAAATAGACGTTTTGGGATCTAGGGGAGCCACTATTGGTCTGATTGGGTCGAGTGAGGTATCAGTGTGAAACCTATGTGAGGGGGCATCCGATGGGCTGGGTGTGGGTTGAAATATGGGCATTCTGCGCATGCGCAGTAGACCAAGGGTATGGAAATAGATGTTTTCGGGTCGTTGTGGGCCACTAATGGTCCTATGGAGTCGTATGAGGTATCAGTGCGAAGCACACATGAGGGGGCATCAGCCTGGACTAGTGTCTCGGCCGTTGTTAACATTCTGCGCATGCGCAGACAGGGAATTGTGGGAAAAGGGTATGGAGATAGACGTTTTGGGATCTAGGTAAGCCCCTAGTGGGCCGATGGAGTTGTATGAGGTATCAATGTGAAGCCTATGTGAGGGGGCATCTGATTGGACTAGTGTCTCGGTCGTTGTCAACATTCTACGCATGCGCAGAGAGGGAATTGTGGGAAAAGGGTATGGAAATAGACGTTTTGGAGTCGAGGTGGGCCACTCTTGGTCCGATGGAGTCGTATCAGGTATCAATGTGAAGCCTATGCGAGGGCGCATCTGACTGGACTAGGGACTCGGCCGTTGTCAACATTCTGCGCATGCGCAGACAGGGAATTGTGGGAAAAGGGCATGGAAATAGACGTTTTGCGGTCGAGGTGGGCCACTTTTGGTCCGATGGGGTCGAGTGAGGTATCAATGTGAAACCTATGTGAGGGGGCATCCGATGGGGTGCGTGGGGGTTGAAATCATCCTCCCCACAGCGCATGCTCCATTTCGCTAGCTCCATTACCATCCCTGCCTCAAATAGAGAAAGTTGACCTTTACTACGTTGCTATGACGTATAGGGGAAAACCCAAATACGCACGATTCAGTTTGAATTCAGCCGAACAACTCCTTCAGTGTTGCACATGAGCGAACTACTTTTCATATGCTCTGTCCAGATAAACAGGGGAAATAATCGCCAGACAATTCTTTTTAACGCTAGGTCAACAGAGGTATGACGCAGGATTGAAAAGTAATCGAAATGTTCGGCAAACATCTATTTTACTAAAAATGATGTCACTTCCGGCGATGTGCGCGAAGGCCCCGAATCCGGTCCAGCAATCTGACTGGTGGCTGGGGTGTTATTAGACCCCCAGCGAGGTGGTTGGGTTGAAATATCGGCATTCTGCGCATGCGCAGTAGCCAAGGGTATGAAAATACACGTTTTGAGATCTAGGGGAGCCCCTAATGGGCCGATGGAGTTGTATGAGGTATCAAGGTAAAGTCTATGTGAGGAGGCATCTGTTTGGACTAGTGTCTCGGTCGTTGTCGACATTCTGCGCATGCGCAGACAGGGAATTGTGGGAAAAGTGCATTGGAATGAACGTTTTAGGATCTAGGGGAGCCCCTAATGGGCCGATGGAGTCGTAAGAGGTATCAATGTGAAGCACACATGAGGGAGAATCCGCATGGACTAGAGTCTCGGCCGTTGTCAACATTCTGCGCATGCGCAAACAGGGAATTATGGGAAAAGGGTATGGAAATAGACGTTTTGGGGTGGAGGTGAGCCACTAATGGTCTGATTGAGTCGAGTGAGGTATCAATGTGATGCATACGTGAGGGTGCATTCCCTGGGTGGATGGGTGTTAGGAATATCGTCATTCTGTGCATTCGCAGGCAGGCCGTAGTATGGAAATAGACATTTTGAGGCCGATATGGACCACTATTGGTCCGGATGAGTCTAGGGAAGCGTTCTTTTGTAGCTGTCGGGGTGTAGACCACGACTTGAAGGGATGTCCACGTCACCTGTGACGTCACTGGTGACGTCATCAGTGAGAGTAGTAGCGAAAGCGGGAGTTTCGAAGGTGCGACAGAGTGCATTTGTAGTAGATAACGGCCTATTTTTCCATCCAACTACTTGGTAGAGTTACCTGTGGGTGTGAGTGTATGCGCGCGTATGAGTGAGTGTGAGTGACTGAGTTAGTGAGTGAAGCCCCCAACGCCCGTCTTAACGCATGGACGCATTAACGACGGTGAGTGAGTGAGTGGGATCCGTCTGGACTAATGGTTCCTCCGTTTCCATCATTTTGCGCATGCGCAGTCTGGCCGTAGTATAGAAAGCAGGCATTTTGGGGATTCGTGGAGGTTTGTTGAGTGATTGACCATCCCTGGTCAAATGGACCGTGTGGGGTATCAGTGTGAAGCTCTCGAATGGCTGTCACCCGTCAAGGCATTACGCCTTAACGCCTGTCTCAACGACTTAAAGCCCTAGCATAACTTCTCGACGCCATGATACAGACAGATGAGAGAACAACAACAACAAAAAGGATGAGAGAACAACAAGAACAGCAGGTTTTTTTCATATAGTTTATTTTCCCCTCCATCATAACATACCCACGCTGGGGGAGCCGCGTTGGGTAGGTTTACAATTCAAGAAGTCTCTTGTCCAATCGGAGGTCACCATTTGGTCCTGTCATACCCGTTCTTGCCCTTTAGATGTATTATCAGCTGCTCTTGTCCAATCAGAAGTCGCTATTTCAGAAAGTCCTGTCTTCGGCCATGTTCGCTCTGAACCGTTTGTTCTATGGTGTAGAGATGGACCATCCTTGGTCCGAATGCGTCGTGGGAAGTGTCATCTTGCAGTTCTCGGGGTGTAAACTCCATTTGAGGGATGTCCACAGCATCTGTGACGTCATCGGTGACGTCATCAGTACGAGTAGTAGCGAAAGAACATGTTTTATAATTGGCTCAGCGCCAATTTTTCCCCACGATTTGCGGGATGTCCACAGCATCTGTGACGTCATTGGTGACGTCTTCAGTACGAGTGGTAGCGAAATTTTGATTAGTCGTCCAATACATATGGAATGATAAGGGACAGGGGTTACTCTCTATATGTACAGACACCACCACACACCAATAATACCATCACACACACGCACACACACATACACTACCACACACCACCAACGCCACCACCGGGCGTTGACGGGCGTCAACGCCCGATGGTGGTGGTAGCTCTCGTGTGGCAGAGCTCTTGAATCGGAGCTCTTGGAGCTCAAAGCTTGTGGAGCTCAGAGCTCGGAAATGACGTAATCGCATGCATGCGCGCGTACCTGTGGTGCACCCTGTACCCTATAGCCCATCGTCCAATACATATGGAATGATGAGGGACACGAGTTAATCTCTATATGTACAGACACCACCACACACCAATAATACCACCACACACTCACACACACACACACACACACCAACACACACTACCACACACCACCAACGCCACCACCGGGGCGTGTGTGTGGTGGTATTATTGGTGTGTGGTGGTGTCTGTACATAAAGAGATTAACCCCTGCCCCTTATCATTCCATATGTATTGGACGACTAATCAAAATTTCGCTACCACTCGTACTGAAGACGGCACCAATGACGTCACAGATGCTGTGGACATCCCGCAAATCGTGGGGGAAAATTGGCGCTGAGCCAATTATAAAACATGTTCTTTCGCTACTACTCGCACTGATGACGTCACCGATGACGTCACAGATGCTGTGGACATCCCTCAAATGGAGTTCATACCCCGAGAACTGCAAGATGACACTTCCCACGACGCATTCGGACCAAGGATGGTCCATCTCCACACCATAGAACAAACGGTTCAGAGCGAACATGGCTGAAGACAGGACTTTCTGAAATGGCGACTTCTGATTGGACAAGAGCAGCTGAGAATACATCTAACGGGCAAGAACTAGTATGACTGGACCAAATGGTGGCCTCCGATTGGACAAGAGACCCAGCGTGGGTATGTTATGATGGAGGGGAAAATAAACTATATGAAAAAAAACCTGCCGTTGTTGTTGTGCTCTCATCCTTGTTGTTGTTCTCTCATCTGTCTGTATCATGGCGTCAAAAAGTTATGCTAGGGCTTTAAGTCGTTAAGACAGGCGTTAAGGCGTAAGGCCTTGACGGGTGACAGCCATTCGAGAGCTGCACACTGATACCACACACGGTCCATTTGACCAGGGATGGTCAACTACTCAACAAACCTCCACGAATCCCCAAAATGCCTGCTTTCTATACTACGGCCAGACTGCGCATGCACAAAATGATGAAAACGGAGGAACCATTAGTCCAGACGGATCCCACTCACTCACTCACCGTCGATGATGCGTCCATGCGTTAAGACGGGCATTGGGGACGCCTCACCGGCGTTGTGCACGCTTCACTCACTCACTCAGTCACTCACACTCACTCACACGCGCGCATACACTCACACTCACAGGTAACTCTACCAGGTAGTTGGATGGAAAAATAGGCCGTTATCTACTACAAATGCACTCCATCGCGCCTCCGAAACTCCCGCTTTCGCTACTACTCTCACTGATGACGTCACCAGTGACGTCACAGGTGACGTGGACATCCCTTCAGGTCGTGGTCTACACCCTGACAGCTACAAAATAACGCTTCCCTAGACTCATTCGGATCAATAGTGGTCCATATCGGCCTCAAAATGTCTATTTCCATACTACAGCCTGCCTGCGCATGCGCAGAATGACGATATTCCTAACACCCATCCACCCAGGGGATGCACCCTCACGTATGCATCACATTGATACCTCACTCGACTCAATCAGACCATTAGTGGCTCACCTCCACCCCAACTCGTCTATTTCCATACCCTTTTCCCACAATTCCCTGTTTGCGCATGCGCAGAATGTTGACAACGGCCGAGACACTAGTCCAGACGGATGCCCCCTCATGTGTGCTTCACATTGATACCTCATACGGCTCCATCGGCCCATTAGGGGCTCCCCTAGATCCTAAAACGTTCATTCCAATGCACTTTTCCCACAATTCCCTGTCTGCACATGTGCAGAACGTCGACAACGACCGAGACTCTAGTCCAAGCAGATGCCCCCTCACATAGGCTTCACCTTGATACCTCATACAACTCCATCGGCCCATTAGGGGCTCCCTTAGATCTCAAAACGTGTATTTCCATACCCTTGGCTACTGCGCATGCGCAGAATGCCGATATTTCAACCCCCACCCCATCGGACCACTAGTGGCCCACCTCGACCGCAAAACGTCTATTTCCATGCCCTTTTCCCACAATTCCCTGTCTGCGCATGCGCAGAATGTTGACAACGGCCGAGTCACTAGTCCAGTCAGATGCCCCCTCACATAGGCTTCACATTGATAACTCATACGACTCCATCGGACCACGAGTCGCCCACCTCGATCCCAAAACGTCTATTTTTTCATACCCTTTTCCCACAATTCCCTGTCTGCGCATGCGCAGAATGTTGACAACGACCGAGACACTAGTCCAAGCAGATGCCCCCTCACATAGGCTTCACATTGATACCTCATACAACTCCATCGGCCCACTAGGGGTTTACTTAGATCCCAAAACGTCTATCTCCATACCCCTTTCCCACAAGCCCTGTCTGCGCATGCGCAGAACGTTGTCAACGGCCGAGACACTAGTCCAGGCGGAAGCCCCCTCATGTGTGCTTCACATTGATGCCTCATACGACTCCATAGGACCATTAGTGGCCCACAACGACCCGAAAACGTCTATTTCCATACCCTTGGTCTACTGCGCATGCGCTGAATGCCCATATTTCAACCCACACCCAGCCCATCGGATGCCCCCTCACATAGGTTTCACACTGATACCTCACTCGACCCAATCAGACCAATAGTGGCTCCCCTAGATCCCAAAACGTCTATTTCCATACCCTTGGTCTATCGCGCATGCGCAGAATGCCGATATTCCAACCCCACACTCACCCGTAGGATGCCCCCTCACATAGGCTTCACATGGATACCTCATATGACCCAATTGGCCCATTAGTGGCTCCCCTCGATCCCAAAACGTCTATTTCCATACCCTTGATCCACCGCGCATGCGCAGAGTGACGCTATTTCAACCCCGCACCCAGCCCATCAGATGCCCTTTCACGGATGCTTCAAATTGATACCTCATACGACCCAATCGGACCATGCAGCGTATTTGAATTCTGGGGACTACTTTTTCTCCGCGGAGGCGACCGCATCACCGCCAGACATGACCGCGTCACCGCGGAGGAATACAAGGTCAAAGGTTGACAGACCTATAGTGGTCAAAACTTGGCACCCAGCCAATGCTGATGCAATCCAGAACATGTCAGTACATGCCAATGCTGATGCAATCCATAACCTTGAGTTGGTGGCGCCCCCTGTCGGATGCAAGAGTTACCCCTCCCGGCAAAAGGAGACCTTTTTGCAGTAGACACTACTACTCACACTGTGCAAAATGTTGCATGGAAAGTAAAGGGCCTCGTACGTTAAAGTGATCGTACACCCTCAATAAAGTTTCCATCAAATGTAAACAGTGTGGAAATATATTTATTGTAATTTTTTACGATTTTATTACACAGGTTAAACTGCAAATAAAGCATGGTATTCTATGGTGGTCTGTTGCAATCGTATTTAGATAAAGTGACGTCACACTGCCTTAATACATGTATTTCAAACTCTGTATGCATTTTCCAATGCTTGATTCAAGCTTAAGGTGTGTATACTTTGAGTTTCAACACAGACTCACTGTTCCAGTGTGCATGTTTCACCAAAACTGGGAAAATTAAATGCAAGATTCAAATTGACTTGACAGTTATGAGTTACCATCTCCCCGATTTTGGTGAAACATGCACACTGGAACAGTGACTCCGTGTTTAAACTCAAAGTATACACACCTTAAGCTTAAGCTTGAATCAAGCATTGGAAAATGCATAAATAGTTTGAAATATATGTATTAAGGCAGTGTCACGTCACTGGACCTAAATATGGTTGCAACGGACCACCACAGCATGCCATGCTTTATTTGCAGTTTACTCTGTGTAATAAAATCGTAAAAATTACAATAAATATTTTTCCACACTGTTTGCAATGGTCTTTCATTTGATGGAAACTATACTTGAAGGTTTACGATCACCTAAGATGGACAAACCTACGGTGGCTCATAGGTGACATTGTATTATTTTTGTTTGCATTATCACTTAGGCGGAAATTATTCTCACCCAGGTGAAAATAATTTCCACCCAGGTGAGAATAATTTCCACCTAGGTGATAATGCAAAAAAAAAAAAACATAATTAAAAAAATATCAATGTCACTTATGAGCCACCGTACATAAACTGTGACATTTTGTTGAACTCTCTTTAAAATATTGGGAGCATGAGTGCCATGGTTTTTTAACAAAAAATCTCCAAAGTTGTAGGTTTGTGTGAAATTGACAGTTTTGGGTTGAAAAAGCTATAACCACAGAAATATTCACACATAGCAGTCCTCTTTGGAATCTCCGGTTATTCAACAAACCACGCTTTGGTTATCGTTTATCTTCATATAAAACAAGTGAGAAATGACTACATTGTAGTCAAAACCTGCGGCAGTGGCAATAAAACAGTGAAAGGCATATCAGCGGAGGTAGTGGTAATGATAGAAAAACAACATCTGCCAGTGTTTTCATGCCCAGGGAAGTAATTTTCAGCTTCTAACTCACAATTGTAGGAATTGCGTAATAGGTCTGATACCATATATATATATATATTCACTTTCCCCGTTCAAAATCCAACGATTTTGACTGTTCCATGCCGTCTATACTGAATTGACAGACGAAGTCACAATTATCGGTTTGGCAATGTCTTGGTATAAGTATCGTGTATGCCAAATTTCAAAACATTCGGTTCAGCCGTTGATTATTGCAAATCAAAAAGGCTTTCAAATATTTGGAATCCAAATAAATTTCAAGGGTTTTGTCATAGCGCAAAAATCTACGCTCTTCAGTCTCCCTTGTCACTTACGTTGCCGAGCATAATGGAAAGTTTATATTTCCTTAATTTTCAATGAATTTAGTATAAGGTCTATCACTCTGATCTGTGAAACTATGGAATGGGGTTGAAGGCTTTATCAAACTGCCCAAGAGGCATAATGACACTTTTCACTATTAAATTAAGGCCTGTGACAGTCTTGATATTCAATTAGACTAATTAATTAAGTTTCTGTATTTGCGTGTCACCTGCAAACTAAATACCTTGACACTATATTCTATGCAGCGAGTCAATACCAAGACATTAACTATCTCATTCTTAGAAAATATCATCTCATCTGACAAGTTCGACTTTGCCTTTTCGAAGGTAATTTAAGTGGAAAATGTCAGGGCTAGTTCACTAAACAAGGTATGTGTGTAAGAGAATGATGTCGAATTCTCGTTATTATCTTTTGGTACATCAAATTATTGCATTCACGAAAATGACTGCCAAGTTAACGTCAATATGAAAGGTATCTAAGTATCAAAATCAAACTCAAAAAACCTCTCCTGGAAAACAAGGCCCTAGCTTTTGACAACGAGGACAAATAGATCGCTTTTATGGTCAGCATCTGCTAATAAATGACGTCCTTCCATTCGTAAAACTGACAAAGTAACGTAAATTTTGTATAGAACCAGTAAATTCTAGCAGAAATGGGCTCTGACTTGAGAGAATGATGTCAAATGCAATATGTTTCTGCGCATTGTCTGCTGATACACATAAGTATTGAATTTACGGAAGTGATTAATGCTATTCTAAAGGGATTCTGAGTGCGGAAGAGGACGGGAACATCAATACCAGCGAATCAAGGCCCTGGCTTGCGAGAATGAGGATAGAGAGGCTGTGTTCTGAAAGAGAATCATTCAAAATAGCTATTTGCCGAATGTCATGCAAGCGAAAGTGCACAATATAACTGCACGACTGCGAGGTATTGTTCGCGCACAGGGGTGTCCAACCCATTAAATACTACATAGTCATTTCTGTCTCTTCGAAGTGGGCTACCATTTGAAATTGTCCGGTAATGAGTGAGTCCATCTGAATCCTTTCGTCGGCAAAATAATCATTCAAGTTTCAAGATTTTATTGTACAAACACCAGTCAAAGGCAGAGTACAAAATTTTAAGAGGAATACAACTAGAGAAACAATGGAACAGTGACATGAATATTAATATTTATATATATGTTATATCTGAGAGATATGTTATATTTGAGTGTTACTGTTGATATTAGAACCTTGATTTTTGGCATTTAAAGTGCATCAGGGGACTGTTGCCAGCATGTTTCGAGTGGACCTACTTTTGATGAAAATTTCTGGTGATTTTTGATTAAAATCACTGGTGATTCTAACTTGGGCCGTGCCCATCTTAATATTGGCAGGATTTCAACTGGGGGTCCAAGCGTTCAGTGCGTGTCGGAGTCCTAATGCCTACCCTACTTCGTAGGTTCTTTGACGTTATTCACTCTATTCCCATATATAATAATTAACGAAGCAATAATTCATTCCACCGAATATAGTTGCAAATGAATTCAAACGCGCTTGAAGACAGTATTGTCATGTGAGATCGGTGGTTGAAAAGAAAAGTGTGGCAGAGATCACACTCTCTTAGCGCATGCGCATTTCAAAAAGTCACAAGAACAAGAACAAGAACAACAAGTGAGAAATGACTACATTGTAGTCAAAACCTGCGGCAGTGGCAATAATACAGTGAAAGACATATCGGCGGAGGTAGTGGTAATTGTAGAAAAAAAAGCGCCATCTGCAAGTGTTTTCATGCCAAGGGAAGTAATTTTCAACTTCTAACCCACAATTGTAGGAATTGACTAATAGGTTTGACATCATATATATATATTCGCTTTCCCCGTTCAAAGTCCGACGATGTTGACTGGTCCGTGCCGTCTATACTGAATTGACAGACGAAGTCACAATGATCGCTCTGACAATGCCTTGGTACAAGTATCGTGTATTCCAAATTTCAAAACATTCGGTTCAGCCGTTGATTTTTGCTAATCAAAAAGGCTTTCAAATATTTGGAAATCCAAACAAATTTCATGGATTTAGTCATAGCGCGAACATCTACGCTCTTCAGTCTCCCTTCTCGCTTACTTTGCCGAGCAAAATGGAAAATGTGTATTTCCTTCAAAGTTAATTTTCAATGAATCTATTATCAGGTCTATCACTTTGATCTGTGAAACTATGGAATGGGGTTGAAGGCTTTATCGAACTGTTCAAGAGGCATAATGACATTTTTCACGATTCAAATTGAGGCCTGTGACAGTCTTGATATTCGATTAGAATAATAAATTAAGTTTCTGCATTTATGTGCGTTATCATCTGCAAACTAAATACGGTACCTTGACACTCTTTTCCATGCAGCAAGCCAATATCAATAAATGGTTTGCTCCTTCTATACAAATGATTACCTATTTCATCCTTAGGAGATATCACCTCATCCGACATGTTTGGTCAAGCCTTTTCGAAGGTTGATAATTTTATTAAGTTTTTTTTTTTAAATCAAATTCTGCAAATAAGAAACATTTCTTGTCAGTATCTATGGATATCTCCCTATAATCAATTCGCGAATATGTTTGTCATTAAGTCATTCGGAAGGTGATTTAAGTGCGAAATTTAAGGGTTAGTTCACTAAACAAGGTCTGTGTGTATAAGAGAATCATGTCGAATTCTCGTTATTATCTTTTGGTACATTCGCGAAAATGACTTCCAAGTCAATATGAAAGGTATCTAAGTATCAAAATAAATTTTAAAAACTCTCAAGGAAATCAAGGTCCTAGCTTTTGACAACGAGGTCAAATAGATCGCTTTTATGGTCAGTATCTGCTAATATATGACGTAATTTCATTCGTAAAACTGATTGACAAAGTAACGTAAATTGTGAAGTGTAGAACCAGTAAGTTCTAGCAGAAATGGGCTCTGACTTGAGAGAATGATGTCAAATGCAACATGTTTCTGCCCATTGTCTGCTGATACACATAAGTATTGATTTTACGGAAGTGATTAATGCAATTCTAAAGGGATTATGAGTGCGGAAGAGGACGAGAACATCAATACTAGCGAAGCAAGGCCCTGGCTTGCGAGAATGAGGATAGAGGGACTGTGTTCCGAAAGAGGATCATTCGAAATAGCTATGTGCCAAATTTCATGCTTGTAACCGAAAGTACACAATATAACTGCACAACTATGATGTGCTGTACGCGCACTACATAAGTCATTTATGCATTATAAAACCGTTTGCGCATAAAGTCAGTTTTGAGTATTATCAATGAGTCGGTATAGCTAAGACATTAAGTGCAAGTCCAGGGATTGGAGGGTCATTGTTTCGATTCCCACAGAGGGTTAAGTTATTCTTCCTTTCAAAACAAATTCCCATATATGCGAATTCCTTGGGGGTAAAGTTAAACATCTTTATTCAGTGAAAGTTGCTGAGTTGTTCCGCTTACTTCTGAAACGTAATTGTTGCGTTTGTTTTCATGATGCATGATCTATAATTTGATACAAAGTATTACTCAATGTTAATCATAATGATAATGTGTTACTTGTTATGCTTCTTCACCAATTTGGGTTTTATCTAGATTGGGTAGATAAAATGATTACTAGAAGTAGTGAACTTATTTTTCTACTTTCTAAGACAGTCGCCTGTGACTGTATGCAAATTAGCTGAACCACTGACAAGGTTGCGGCTCATCTTCTTTGGTATATAAGAAATACAAGGATCTTAAATTGTATTTTCATGTGCATACTGTTCAATGAAAATGGTAATATCTGAAGACAGTGACTGATGTGACGACCGACAGCGACTGACGTAAGAGAATTGAAGTCTGAACGGAAATCAACGAAGCAATAATTCATTTCACCGAATATATATGCAAATGAATTCAAACTTGCCTGAAGACAGTGTTGTCATGTGAGGTTGAAAAGAAAAGTGTGGCAGAGATCACACTCTCTTAGCGCATGCGTATTTCAAAAAGTCACAAGAACAAGAAGAACAAGAACAACAACGCGAGCCTCCCGTAGACCTGCGTGCCGCAGGTAACAACAACGCGAGCCTCCCGTAGACCTGCGTGCCGCAGGTAAAAATGAGACTTTATGGAATATTGATTTGGTCATTTGGTGCTCAATTTCAAATACGATAATGGGATAATGTACGAGTGTGAGCTGGGCCGAATGGATACAGTTATTATTTTGACTGAATGATCTGCTGGTTCGACTCCCAAAATATTCATCCAAAATTTGTCAATAATTTTTCACCATTATTGCAATATATATGTGAATATTTATTCGTAGAGAGAATGAGTGGAAATGACCGATATTCAAAATACATGTATAATATTCCCGTGCTAGCTTTGTCCGTATGATTAGAGCTGTGCGCACAACAATCGCTGGACTGATTTGATCAACTTAGCATTTAATCGTATCACAAATGGTCGCAGAGAGCTTCCTGCGTGCCCGACGAAAACAAGCCCAGATTAGAAAATTATCATTTGACCACTCATGGTTTGCGGCCATATTGTTGTTGTTGGTTCGGAAATCTCTCCTTTCATCTAGGAGCACCCTCTTGCAGAGGTATTCAGAAGCTTGCAGTAACCCAGCCGCTTACTAGGGTGGTCGAGACAGGGTCAGTAGCAGTCGGGGTCCCGTGCTGTGCAGGCTGTGCAAGTAACTTATTTACAGTGCATTGACACCTCCTGACTGTACATATAGACCCGTCCCTTTTTCTGACCAGGTGTATACGATGTACAACTGTGAGTGGATTTATATAGCGGTCACTGAAAGACACCCATGTACTTTATTCTCCAAGTGCCTCCGCTGGCGAAGGTCTAGCGTAGCAACTAGTTCCACCATCAGTCCATATTACCCTGGACACCGAATCAGTCCAGCGCCTTGTGAATAGGCGAGTATGTATGTAAGCGGTCACTGGCGAGGGGCGAACCCACGCCAGCTGTAGCACTCCGGGTCAGAGTCAGACACTCCAACCATTCCGTCACGACACGCTTACGATCGGATAGCGGATCTATTTTAATCGTTACCGACAACAGTTATGCCAGCAGTGAAGTCGTGGCGCATGTGCAACTGGTGATCATCGTAAACCCAGAAGGACCGTTCGATCAAATGAAACTGGTCGTGCAAACATACTGTGGGCACGGTGAGCTAATTAGAGCATATGCATTCGGGACTTTGCTGATTACCCTTATTCTCCACATTGTGCGTGGTTGTCAGTCGCCTACCGCACAAGGGGGTATATTTTCAGTATATTTATTGTACACGACAGGCAAAAATTACCCAGCGAAAGTTGTCGTTGGTTCTCTTAAAAAAAATAAGACTTGCGAACACTCATTTCAGCGAGTGACGAGTAAAACCTGTTCATTTCATATGACTTGTTATTTATGCAATGAACGGCATTAATGTAACAAGGAAGGCACGAATATATCATGTAACCGCATCCATTTAATTATTAGGGAAAATGGGCGTAAAACCACTAGTAAATTATGCTTGGCCTCGCAAACCGTGCTCTCAGCCGTTAACCCGAATCTATTCAATTCCACTGCAGTCACGAGATCCGCTGTGAATGGACTGCTCGCCAGGTCCGTTTGTCCATGTTATCGTACAAGGTCTTTTGCATCTACATGTAGTCCGGATGTTGTTTCAAAGTATATTTACACATGTTTAAATTCGCGCTGTATGCAAATCTGGGCATGTGAACACGTAGCAAATATGCATATCATGTATGTGAAATACCGGTACAATCATTTCAGAGTCCACTGAATTTAGAAAAAGGCCCAGTGAAACCCATATTCCGTAAGTTATTACAGTTAATCAAAAACATTTTTACCGTAATTCTTCGGTCATGGCACCATTTGATCTTTATTATTGTCACGGTAGGCTTAATAGGCTTCATTATTCTTACAAGAGTTGGCCACCTGTGAAAGGATATGTTACGTTTACATACGGAAACTCCTTTGTGTCTGACCGTGATGAAGCCGATTTTCTTTCACTCCAAAACTTGCTAAACACCATTTTTTTTTAAGATTACACATTGACTGAATATCCCCTTCGAAAAAACTGATATGTTCACTTGCATAAAAATGGAGATATGATTGATCAAAATATGCTCATCCCCCCAGCTTATTTTGGGGGCATTTTCTCCTGTAGCGAACATATGACACCTCGAACCAAAACCATTCGTGGTACTTACCAATAAACAAGCTTCCTAATATATTGTGTGACAAAATTATTTTGGTTTGAGGTAAAATAGAAAATCCTCACTGTAAATGCCTGAAAAATACCATATTGGGACAGTTAGCACAGTTTGAGCAATCATATATCTCCATTTTTATGTAACGGGGCATCACTATTTTTTTGATGCTCATATTTCTGTATGTAAACTTGAAGATAAATCTGATTTGGCAGCTTGTGGATTGGAAAAAAATTTGCTTGATTACTATCGCACTCAAGGGTGTTTTCCCCGTATTTTCGTCACATATCCTTGTATTTTTAATGTGCATAAAATGCTGAAATCCGTTTTATACACGGTGACCTTGGATTTTGACCTTTGAATGAAGGTTCCAATGCAGTTTGCATCTTGTTTTACTTACATCCTGTGATACCCATGTGGACTCTCAGCAAATTATACATTTACTCGCTTACGAAAATATGTACACGTGCTCATAAACAGACATGAATAACTTTTGTGCATGTATTCGGAGCTTTAGTCGAGAATTCTAAAACAACTCCCAGCGTTTTTTTTTTTTTTTTGCTGTTTTTTTTTTTTTTTTACTTATTCGAACTGATTTTTGCTTAAGCAAAATGCTAAGCTGTTCGATGGATCGACATGCACGATTAAGACAGACTAACCACACACGCATAGGCCTCTGGTGAGTATGGACGGGTCACAGTGTTCTCCTTTTCCCAGTAATCCCTCCTTCATGCAAATACCAATGCCTCCTGTGGAGAGAAGAATATAATCATATTAGTCGAGTGGCTTACCGTAAAAGAAATCGGAAGTTATTTACATTTGTGACAAAGTATTATCTTTTGCATGCTGATTTGTGATTGTTCCAGGACCCAGAAAATCTATGGCTGCATGCTAAACTCTACATGGGGTGGGTTTTATGTTGTAATTTGGAGGGGGAGGGGGCGGGGGAGAGTAAAATGTGTTGTCCTAAACCAACCGCTTACCCTTTGTACGCATTTCTATTTCATATGGTGAACACTTTTACGTGAAATGTACATGACACTGATGTTCAGTAAATGTACCGTGACAATATTACAGATAGGTCAAATTTGATGAGTTCAAAAATCGCCACCAAATTGGGAATTACTGTTGGACATTTTCATCAGTTTAACACAATTTTTACCGAGATACAATAAACAGCTATCTATCTCTTATATTTTGTGATGTTAATACAACATCACACTCGATTACTTCACTTTATCAGCTATCTATCTCTTATATTTTGTGATGTAAAAAAACACACTCAATTACTTCACTTTATCAGCTGTCATGACCTTTTAATGACTAAATAATGTTTTATTTACCACACACTCAGTTTACGTACGGTGTATCGGTACATGTAAACATTCAGGAAGAAATTGTGAAATCTTTAAACAACGCACTGCCTAGGTTATCTCTGCAGTCAGCTACCCTGGTGTATCCTTTGCCCTATGGGCTGTAGGGTACAGGGGTGTGCGCCTGCGTACGATGACGTCACTTCTGAGCTCTGCGCTCCAAGAGCTCCAAGCTCAGACTCCAAGAGCTCCAAGCTCAGACTCCAAGAGCTCCGATCCAAGAGCTCTGCCCTACGAGAGCTATCACCACGACTGGGCAATGACGAGCGTCAACGCCTGGTAGTGGTGGTGGTGGTGGTGGCGGTGGTGTGTGATGATGGTGGTGTTGGTGGTGTGTGTACATATAGGATTATCAGTCCATATGTATTGATCGACTAATAAAAATTTCGCTACCACCCGTACTGATGACGTCACCAATGACGTCGCAGATAACATGGGAATCACTCAAATTGTGTTCTACACCACGAGAGCTTCAAGATGAAAACCTACACTCCATCTTCGGATGAGGTATAGAACCTCAGTCTCTCAAATATATCCCTGCGGACCTCAATAATGACCACTGTACTTACTACACCCCAAATGCGCAAACAAGTGTTTTACGACATGTTTCCGTTACAGTGTCCTGGCCAGCCCGACGACGCTTAGGCCAAAAGCGATTCTGGCGGAAGATTAAACTTTCTCAAACGACGGTTTCTAATTGGAACTGAGCCTACTTGAATTGTAAACATATCCAACGCAGATCCCCCAGGGTGGGTATGATGTACTGGAGGGGCTAATAACATGATTGACCTATCATCCTTGTTGCTGTTCTCTCATCTATCTACGTCACGGCGATCGCGTTATGCTAGGGCGTTATGGCGTTATGATAAAGCGTTTAGGTGTTAACATAGGCGTTGCGGCGTTGGTCTACCGCGACCTCAAGTTGACCTAAAAATATGCATATGGCCTCTGTGACGTCACTTCCGGATACGCTGAGGTAAGTAGCCAGAGCGAACATCGCCACCTCTCTCCAAACGCGTTTGTTTGCACCTCCGAAACTCTATTACTCCCAAGTGATATATAATAGAACAGGGGTTTTCCGGAAAATTCACCCAAACATTAACCCTGATAGTTTCTTTTTTTTGTACTACTAAACTGGATTACTTTCCTTGACTTTTATTTACTCGAAATTGAGAAGCTACACTATCTTAACCACGACAACAACAACATTCTCATTTTTATGACTCCGTGTGACCAGTAAAAGGGTGCGAGTCAGGAGTGGCATTCAAACCCACGCCCGCATGTGCAGACCAGTATATCCATACCCCGGAGAAGACTACGGATATATTTCGCATGGTTGACATCTTCGTATCGGCAGATGGACCACGGTCAGATTTCATAAATGTTGAGACTGACGCCTTAGACCACTCGGCCATCCTGACCAACGCTGGTTATCGTGGTCATAATGATTCACAGACAGTTTTTATTCCTACAATGGTTTACAACATGGCGAAGAGAATAAGGTGTTGAGATGGGCGTTAAAGCGTAGATATATGGTCGATTCATCAGTCCTATAACTAGTTTTCCACCGCACATCCTTGTTTTTTTAGCCATGTCTTAAGCCAACTATATATAGAATGTGTGTGTGTGTGTGTTCGTAGTATATATATATATATATTATATATATTTGTACTTAGATATATATCATATTGTAATATATCGTGTTATAATTGCAGGTTTTTGTATTTGCTTTACAGACGATCCGTGCTCTTACGCAATCACGTCATCGGAATTTGCGCAACCGGAAACGAGAGAAAAGGTCCAATACACATGCCCAACCGGAAGTACACACAACACCAGTAGCCTCCACTGCGCATAGGTAATTCATGTGAAAGTTGATTCAAGCCTTAACCGTTGAACTTTGATTAATTGTTTACCCCTGGTAAACCAGTAAACGCGTATTGAGTTCGGAATTGTTTTGTTCCCAACTAAACCGAAAATTCCAATTGTTTTTTTGTTTTGCCGAAAATGCTACACTGAACTGATGCTCGCAGATGCATCTAAAATGCACATATAATGCCGAACATTTCTAGAAAACGACCACACCTTTTGGATGCCCCCATATCATTAGTTGACAACGACGCCCCTCCTCCTGCCAAGCAAATGTCACATGTTACAATACGCACTGCGAAGAATTCTGGTAGAATTGGATGCTCTTTTGTTTCAATGCGTTTGGATTTCATGTATATGATACTTACCAGCAAATGAGTAAGTTCCAAGCAGCTGTTTGCCACTGTTTCTACAGCAATCGAAACCAACTGGGGCGTTTTGCAAGCAGTGAAATGAATTCAAGCAATGTATGGCGGTACTGGTAGTGACAGTTGGGGTAGTGACAGTTGGTAAACCATTGGTACTGTCACTGGTAGTCTGAGTTGGAGATGTTTCAGGAATCTGAAATGACAGGTTTCAACAGATATACGTCTCGGCATTTATGTGATAACAACATATAGGTGTTACTGCCACATACAGACACATACATGTACCCCTGTCGCTCATTATAATAAATACAATTGTAGTGTTGATGTGTTCTCGTATATACATCTTCTCGAAACAAAGCGGAGTCTTCCGCAAGCTCCATTACGTCCCTTGCCAAACATGCCATCTCAAACTCCCAAGAGCCCATGGCCCATTCTACAGGCCCAAGCCACTACATCGTCGCGAGCACACCAGCTTTCCGCAGTCGTATTCGATAATCAAACTGACGTACCCTATTCTAGTAAGCAATCGATCTCCAATGTTGGAGTCGGACAGATTTCAACGCGGACCAAACACACTACTCCAGATGATGTAATGAATCTGTAGCACTCCAAGATCGTATTTATGCCTCCGCATACGAAGTATGCTGGGAGGCATATAGTATTTATTCTGTCTCTTTGTCTGTCTGGGCATCCGTCTGTCCGTCACACTTTCCTTGTGTAATGATCTAATCCCACAGTTTTCACCAGAAGATTCTGAAACTTCGTAGCAAATTCATTATGAAAAACGAGGGTCCAAACTGAGAGTCTGTGGAGTGACGTGGTGATGACGTCACTATCACGTCACATCCGCTCACGTGAACTCCGGGTCACGTCTTGTGACGTCACATCCGGTATCAAAGATTACTTCCGGGTCAAAGGCCACTTCCGGTCACATGACGGCCCAGCAGGGGTTATCTGCCCCTAAAGAAGGCCGTACGCTGCAGTGATTTTCAATGTTAAACCTAATGGGGAATCCACCCATGGAATGTTTTTTTCGGCTGTAGAACACGATGGGAGAGGTCTTGAGTTGAATTGCTTTTAATAGTACTGATGACCCATGCGCAGTAGACAGGCAGATCGGAGTGGGCGTTTTGGGGTCCAGGTGGACCCATACTGGTCCGATTGGGTTGTGTGAGGTATCAGTTTGAAGCATTCGTGATGACCGTCCAACTGGATAGGTTTGGGGTGGAAATATCGTATATCTACGCATGCGCAGTAGAAAAAGTGTATTGGAATGGACGTTTGGGGTTGAACTGGACGTTCGAGATGGACCAAAACTGGTTTGATTGGGCTGTGGGATATGTCATCGTGAAGGTCTCGTAGAGGAGCGTCCGAGTGGACTAATATGTCGTCCGTTTTCAACATCCTGTGCATGCGCAGACAGGGAATGGTGAGGAATAGGCACTGAAATGGGCGTTTTGGAGTCGAGGTGGACCCATAATGGTGCGAATGGATCGGTATGGGTATCCGTGTGATGCGCTCCTCCAGGCCGATCAAGTCAGGGGTGGGTGCAGTTTAGTAATACAGAAAGCAGAAACTGTCGGGGCTAATTTTCGGGGAACTTTCTGGGAAAACCCCTGTTATATTTGTAGATCACTCGGGAGTAGTAGAGAAAAGGAAGTTTCGGAGGTGCAATGGGGTGCGTTTGGAGGAGATAATCGCCTGGTTCGAACTGACTACCTGGTGGTGTTACCCGTGTGTGTGTGGTGGTGGTGGTGGTGATGTGTGGTGGTGGTGTGTGCTTTTGTGGTGGTGGTGGCGTGGTGGTGGTGGTGGTGGTGTCTACATATAGAGATTAACACGTGTCCCTCATCTGTCCACGAGTGAGTGAGTGAGATAGCGAGAGTGAGTGAGTGCATGCGGTGTACCCAAATCCCGTGAGGCGTGCCCAACAGTCTTAACGCATGGACGCACTAACTATGGTGAGTGAGTGGGTGCCAGTGGGTGACTGAGTGGTCATATGAATTCGTGTGTACATCATTAGCCTCAGTCTGTGTGCACCCCTTGCGTCTTAATAAAATGATACAGATGAGAGAACAACAAGGATGACAGGTTATTCATGTTATTCTCCCCGCCAGTTCATCATACCCACGCTGGGAGAGCCGTGTTGGGTATGTTTACAATTCTCGTATGCTCTTGTCCAATCAAAAGCCGTACTTTGAGAAAGTTCAATCTTCGGCCAGGGTCGCTTTTGGCCTAATCGTCGTCGGGCAGTCCATGATGCCGTCGAGGCAGCATGTGCATTCAGATCGCATTTTGCAGGGCCTCGGTGAGTGGTAACCCCATAGTCTCTTCCAAGTGACGTTTGGTCCTCATAGTGGACCTGTGCATGGGGTCGTCTTTTATTTTAAGTGGCAGCAGGCTATAATGTTCGTAGATCGCCATTGTTGTTTAGCTGATGTTCGAGCGCATTCGAATGTACGGCTGTTGTAATTTATCCTGTCTTCGAATACCGCAGCATGGGTATTAATAGCTTTATGCGCAATACGATTCCAGCTGGCTCTAATCAGTATATTGGATATCATGTGCAATCAACATATTTATATCATTGTAAGTCAGTTACTGTTATTAAGTGGTGGTGATATCCACCCTAATCCTGTGCTTCCGAATCCTGAGGAAAAGCCACTCAAAATATGTCACATTAATGCTAGTAGACTTGCAGCTTTCGACACCGAAACCAAAATTACTAAATTCAAAACTCATAAAATTGATACCATATTAGTTAAGCAGTATTCGTATGACATAATGGATGAGGATATTGCCATAGACATTTATACAATACAGAGAAAGGAGTGAGGCTCGCGCGGTGGGGGTGTCGCGGTCTATGTGAAAAACACTGTTAAGTCTGTCCGTGAACGAGAATTTGAAACAGCTTCTGAAATATTATGTCTACCTGCTACAGGTTATCGCCCTCCAAATCAATTACTTGATGAAAGAACTGAATTTCTCATGAACTTCCAACGGGCGATAAACAGCATGCTGTCTATAAATCCTGATATGCTAATCATAATGAGAGACTTTAACGACAAGTGTTCTGACTGAGACGCTCATCATAGTGACAGCGAAGTCCGAATAATTTTTTTCAATTTACTGTCTGGCAACAACCTATTTCAATTAATTAAGGAACCGACTAGATATACCGATCAAACAGCCAATATTCTTGATCTCATTATTACTGACAGTCCTGCGTGTGTAACAGATTTTGGATTGGCATCCACACTCGCTAACCTCGATCGCTGTATCATCTATTGTTGCTTAAAACTTTCTTACAGTCAAAAACCACCGGACGCCATGTATAAAGCTTCTGGTCTCAGACAGCTCAATTTATCTCTATCATACATAACATGGAATACAGTTATAAATATATTTGATGATATTGACGACGCTATCTATGTGTGAAATAAACCTTTCCATTTATATTACAGGGAATACATCCGTAACAACATGAACAAAGTCGTGACAATTCGTCCGAGAGATAAATCATGGGTAACCAATGACGTTCGGAGAAAATACCGCATAAGAGATCGAGCATTTAAGCGATTTAAGCGAACTCATCGCGTACATACCCATCACCCCTGATGAAGGGCATCCTTGGGAATAAAGTCAAACCTCAGATACCGAATTTAATTGTTGATGGCAGCCTCACATCTAATCAAAAAGTAAAGGCAAATGTATTATGTACTTTCTTTTAATCATAGTCATGTATATCTGCTCAAGTCACTATACCTAATCTTCCAACGAAAATAAATAAATCTACTGGTGACGATAATATCAGCACATTTATGCTGAAACATACAGCTCCACAAATAGCCCCCATCGATTACAAAATGCTTCAGCCTTTCAATATCCACAGGCGTTTTCCCTCCAGCATGGAAACTTTCACGTGTCTATCCAGCATACAAAACGGGTGATCGCCAAGACCATTCAAATTACAGACCCATATCCCTCCAACCTGTCCTTTCTGAAGTGCTAGAAACAATTATGTTCAAGAGAATCTACGAATACGGCTTAGTTAATAACCGCCTAATAGAAGAAAGTTGCGCCTTCAAACCAGGCGATTCCACAGTGAATCAAATGGTTAAAATAGTTCACACCATTTATCAGTATCTTGATAAAGGTCATGATTTATGCGCGGTCTTCCTAGATGTAAGCAAAGCCCTCGATACAGTTTGGCACGATGGTCTTCTGTTTAAATTGAGAAAAAATGGCAGTTGCGGAACACTGCACGAGTCGATATCAAGCTACCTAGACGATAACAGAATTAAAGTTGTCCAAAATGGTGTTGACTCCAGAGTTAATCATTTCAATGCTGGCGTTCCTCAGGGTTCGGTCCTTGGGCCGTTGCCATTCCTCATAAAAGTAAAAGACATCAAACATGACATTCAATCAAATAGAAATTTATTCACTGACGATACATCTCCCCTTGAACCAGTACTTGATATACAAATTGCAGAATTGAGAATCAACAAGGATCTTGACTACCTATCCAGATGGGCAGATCAGTGGCTTGTAACGTTCAAAGTACTGAAGACAGTATACCCAACATACCCTCAATTGTATCCTGATAATGTACCTCTCATAAGCACTTAGAAGTAATTCTTCAAGAAAACATAAAATGGGATGAACATATCGATTCTTTCTGTTCTAAATCCTCAAAACACACTCAATGTCATATATAGAACAAAAATCATCCTTGAAAAAAATGTTCGGATTGTTTATACCAGAGTACTGTCCGCCCTCTTCTTGATTGACGGCTGCACGTTGACTAATTCTGTTTTTTTTTAGAAAAAAAAATACAAAGACAGGCAACAGTTATATGACAGTATTTTCGTTATTTTGGGATAACACTATCTTAGAATAGCACACATTCTAGTGCTGAAAAATTGATCGAGTCACGTGCGCATAACAGCTCGGAGCTCTTTGAGCTCGGAAGTGACGTCATCGCACGCATGCACAAGCACCTGTGGTGCGCCTTTTCTCCTATAGCCCTTAGGGTACACCAGGGTGCGGGTGCACCACAGGTGTGTGAGCATGATTACGATGACGTCACGTCCGAGCTCGGAGCTCTTACGTTACTTACTTCCGGCGATGTCCAGAGATGACGTCACTGTCAAGGGTCAAGGACCAATGGTCAAAATATGTGCGTGTGATTGGATGGTTGACAATGCGTAAAGGCGTTACGATAAGGCATTAAGGCTTTAAAATAAGGCTTTAAGTCGTTGAGATAGGGCGGTAAGGCGCTGAGACGAGCGTTAAGTCGTAACGACGGGCGTTGACGGGCGTCACTGCATTTCGATAAATTAGTGCCAATTCCATGGAATATGTTGAAAAATCAGAGCTTCTGGGCTATTTCACCAGGGCGTTGAGGCATTGAGCTGGGCGTTGGCGGACGTTACTGTCTATAAAAGCAAGCGTATTCCGAAAACGTGCACAGCCGACGTTCAACCGTCCACATGGGATACACATGCTCTGAGTGCGAACGCACGTTCGCCAGACGTTACGATATGATGCGACACCAGAAGACTTCCCATCCAGACTCGGAGGGGCCCACTGAGGAGGCAGATAATGATACCGAAACAGAAACTGCTGAGAGTTTATTTACTGATACGGAGATCTTGACCTCAGATAGTCAGCCCACGTTCCAGGGAAGTGACGCAGAACCTGCCTTTTGGGATGGTATTGTGCACGAAGCTATTAATACCCATGCTGCGGTAATCGAAGACAGGATAACTTAGGCTACAACAGGCCTAGATTGAAATGCGCCCTTCTGAACATCAGAAAAACAGCCATGGCGATCTACGAAGAGTATAGCCTGCTGCCGCTTCAAATGAAAGGCGACCCTATGCACAGGTTTATCACGAAGATCAATCGTCATTTGGAAGTGGATATGGGGTTATCACCCACCGAGGCCCTGGACAATGCGATCAGAATGCGCAGACAACTGTTTCAGGACATACAGCCTCAACAGTATCCTGGACTGCCCGACGACGCTTAAGCGAAGATTGAACTTTCGCAAAGGACGGTATTTGATTGGACAAGAGCATACGAGATTTGTAAACATACCCAACGCGGCTCCCTCGGCGTGTGTATGATGTACTGGAGGAGAGAATAAAATGGTTGATCTGTCATCTTTGTTGTTATTCTCTCATCTGTATCATGGTATTAAGACGCAGGGGTTGACACAGACCGACGCTAATGGTGTACACACGGCCTTATATGACCGCTCACTCACTCACTCACTCACTCACCCACTCACCTTCGTTAGTACGTCCATGCGTTAAGAAAGGCGTTGGGCATGCCACACGGGCATTGGGTACGCCTCACTAACTCTCTCACGCATTTTCACTCACACACTCACACACACCTGGGCAGATGAAGGACACGTGTTAATCCCTATATGTACAGACATCATCACCACCACGCGACCGCCACTTCCACACATCACCACCCCACACCAGTACCACCACCACCACCACACCACCACTACACACACCACCACAAACAAACACATCACACCACCACCACCACCACTACCACCACCACCACAGAGACAGGTGAGTTAACTCTACCAAATAGCCAGTTCGATCAAGGCCCTTATCTGCTCCAAACGTGCTCCATTTACTTTCGAAACTCCCCTTTCTTTACTACTCCCGACTGGGCTATAAATAGAACAGGGTATTCCCCATAAAATTCCCCCAAAAATTAACCCTAACAGTTTCTCCTTTCTGTACTACTAAACTAGATTACTTTCCTTGATTTTTACTTCCTCGAAATTGAGAGACTGCACTATCTTAACAACAACAACAACAACAATAGCAACAACAACAATATTCTCATTTCAATGACTCCGTTTCTTTTCTGTGAAGACATACACCCACCCGTGGATTGATCGGCCTGGAGAAGCGCTTCATATGGACACCCTCCCAGACCCATTCGCACCAACATGGATCCACCTCGACCCCAATACGCCCCACAATCCCCGGCCAGCGCATGCGCAGAATGTTGAAAGCGGACGACACACTAGTCCAATCGGATGGTACTTCATGAGAGCTTTACTTTGATATCTCTCACAGCCCATTATGGGTCCATCTCCACCCCAAAACGTCCATTCAAGTACACGTTTTCTACTGCGTATGGGCAGATGGGCGATATTCTCATCCGGCAACCACCCAGTTAGACGCTTCCCCACGAATGCTTCGAACTGATACTCACACGACCCAATTGGACCACTGTGGGCTCACCTAGACCCCAACACGCCCACCTCGATCTGCTTGCCTACTGCGCATACGTCATCAGCATATTTAAAAAAATTCAACACATGACCTCGAGACCCCTGCCATCGTGTTCTACTGTTCGAGATGAAGAAAACAAGGGGAGTAGTAGTAAGACAGCAAATTCTGTCCGAGAAATGATGGTCCAAAATGATGGTCCTGTGAAGTTGCCATGGTGACACTACGATGACGTCACATCCGGGCGCGTGACATTCGGGTAACTCCCGGGTCATTTCCTGTAACGGCACTTCCGGTGACGTGAACAAGAGTGATCTCCCCCTACATAAGGCCCAAGTGACTCTTAATCTACACGGGGAATGCCGTTTTTGGGGTGGTCATTTTTATTCTTGTGGATTTCACTATGGGGTGTGGCATCTTGTTTTCTTCCTCTCACAATGTAGCACACAATATAAGGGGTCTCGAAGGCAAGCGGTGATATCTTTTGAAAAGTTCAGGTAGGTCTGCTGAGGTGGATAAGTCCATACTGGCTCAGTGGACAATGTTTAACCTGATGGGAAACCCACTCCTGGACATTTGCGGTATGGGATGTAGCATCTTGTTTTCTCCCTCCCTCGATGTAGAACACACTAAGAGGGGTCTCGAAGCCAAGTGGTAAATTCTTTTGAAAAGTTCAGGTAGGACTGATGGGATGGATAGGTCCATACTGGCTCGGTGGATACTGTTTAACCTGATGGGAAACCAACTTGTGGACATTTGGTGGCATCTTGTTATTCCCGTCTCACCACGTAGAACGCGATGGGAGGGGTCTCGAGGCCAAGCGTTGGGTTTTATTAAAAGATATGATAGGTCTGATGGGGTGGATAAAGCCATACTGGCGCAGTGGACAATGTTTGTCCCACGGGGAAACCCACTCCTTGTCATTTGCGGTATAGGGTGTGGCGTCATGGTTTTCTCGTCTCGCCAAGTAGAACACGATGGGAGGGATCTCGAAGCCAAGCGGTGATTTTTCGCAAAGTCACTTCGCGGATATGCAATACCGCTGTGGTGGACGTGTTGAGGTCGAGGTGGGCCCTATCAGTCCGATTGGGTCGAGTGAGGTATCAGTGCGAAGCATTCGTGAGGGTCCATCCGACTGGACTAGTGGGTCGTCCGTTTCCGATATTCTGCGCATGCGCAGACAGGGAATTGTGTGTAAATGGCATTGAAAGGGACGTCTTGGGGTCGAGGTGGAACACTGTTGGTCCGAATGTGTTGTGGGAGGTATCAATGTGAAGCTCTCGTGGTGTACACCACGACATTAAGGATGTCCACCTCATCTGTGACGTCGTTGGTGACGTCATCAGTAGGAGTATTAGCCAAAATGAGCATTTTGGGGGAGGGAAGGAAGCGTACCTGAGATACAACTAATATCACGAATCGTTAGATTCATGATACGTGCTTTAGATTATGTTTATCAGAAGACTATACTGTGAAAGCATGTGACTCTGTCAGTATGTCGGCACCTCTTCCCACTTCCCTTATATGTGTTGTAATTTTTACCTGTATATGGCGAGATTTTCTTGGTGGACGTTTCGACCCCTAGGCCCGCCCCCTGTACAGACCTTTTGGTCTTTGATATATGTTGGCATTGTGGGAAGTTGATGCTGGGTCGACATCGGGCCTTACAGACTAGTCTTTTGTGTTAAATGCCGTCGTTTTCATCTGACGACGATACAGCTCACCAATCCGCAGTGTACGAGTTGTCACAGCGACACAGCTCACCAATTACAAATATAGGAGTTTTGATCATAGCTCTCAAAATTTGTATATAATTCCGCTTATGCCGGTGCTAGGGGCTGTGTGGTCATGTCATCAAAGTTGCCACATGAACGGGTACAACAAAAGCATACCTGAGATATAACACATATCACGAATCGTTAGATTCTTGCTACATGCTTTAGAATAGGTTGACCAGAAGATAATACTGTGAAATCATGTGGCTCTGTCAGTATGTCGGCGCTTCTTCGCACTTCCCTTATATGGGTTGTAATTTTGGGTAGAGATGGACCATCCGTGGTCCAAATGGACCGTGTGAGGTGTCATCTTGTAGCCCTCTGCATGTAGACGACGATTAAATGGTGCATGTTGGAAGTCGCATCGTGCTTCGCATGCGTATTTGGGCAGTAGTAACGAAAGATGTTATTTTGGGCGTGGAAAATGATATGTTTTGGTAATCAAGAGACCGATCTTTGGTCCAAATGGACCGTTTGGGGTATTCTAGTGAATCTTTCGTGGGGTAGAGTCAGACTGGCGTGTTTTTCATTGGAAGTCGCGCCAATCTGCGCGTGGGTAGTTGGGGTGTAGTAAGTTAAGTGGGCATTCTGAATGTGCGCAGGGGTACATTTGAGGGACCATTCTTGGTCCGAATGCATCGTGTGACGTGTCAAAGTGAAACCCTTGCGGTGTACATCACGACTTGAGAGATGTCATCTTTCATTGGTGACGTCACCAGTAGTAGTAGTAGCCAAAGTGGGCATTTTGGGTGTGTGAAGGAAGGTGTTTGGGGTAGAGATGGACCATCGATGGTATAAATGGACCGTATGGGGTGCCATCTTGTAGTTCTCTTCATGGAGACTACGAATAAATGGCGTTTGTTGGAAATGGCATCGTGCTACGCATGCACAGTTGGGCAGTAGTAAAGAAAGATGTCATTTTGGGCGTGCGTGGGAGTGTGTTTGGGTGATTGAGGGACCACTAATGGTCCGATTGGGTAGTGGGAGATGTCATAGTGAGGCACTCGTAGATTCCGACTGGACGGGTGTGTCGTGGAAGTAAGGCTGTGGCCCGCATACGCAGACAGGGAATGGTGGAAAAAGGGCATTGGAAGGGGCGTTATGGGGCCGAGATGGACCAATATTGGTCTGAATGGGTTGGGGGAGGTATCAGTTTGAAGCAGTCGTGTTTCCGACTGGAGGGGTTGGGTCGTGGAAATTACGTCATTCTGCACATTCGCAGTCGTGGAGCTGTAGAAAAAGGACAGTTTCGGAAGTCCGCATGGGCACTATATCATATCTGGGGATATATATTTCATCCAAGTATAGCGGATAGCGGTTGTCGTGAAAAACAAGTTCAGCCATGTTCATATAGCTTATTATCCGCAATGTTACATCATACCCAGGCTTCGGCAACCGCCTTTGGAATGTTTGTTATGTTCAGAGAAAACCAAATTGAAATATCAAACACCATGTTGATTATTTCAAGCACCATCACATTAGGTACAAGTGTTTAGAGAGCTCATATCATCGATCGGCATCTAGACATTTAGACTATATACGGTATGTTAGGGTAATCATCGGTGCCTGTCGGGGGTGAATCCGTTCAGCCGAAGGAGCGGTCGATCAGTTTAAGAACGTAACACGTAACATTGGTCATCCTCTCCGCCAGCAGCAGGGAGGAGGAGCATACCAAAAATAATGGAGCGGGGAGCTTCCCAAGGGGGGGGGAGCGGCCCCGCGTTCCGCTCGTTTGCGTTCCGCTCGTTTGCGTTCCGCTCGTTTGTTATGCGGGGGTGAATTCCCGTTAACGTATGAAGCTCTCCGCAGGGGGGTGAGCATACCAAAAAAATGGGGGGGAACCACCCCCCTCCCCTCCCCTCCTGTTTTATTTTTACAAAACTCCACCACGTCACCAGAGTCCCTTAAGAATGACCGCGGGGATTCCCCGGGCTGTCTTACTATATACCGTAGGACTGAAAAAAAAGAGGGGCAATTCACGGGTCCCAGGGCCAGCACAGCAGGGGGGGGGGCGAGTTAATCTACGCCGGGGGTGAAAAAATGCAAAACCGGTGTGTCACGTCTCACTGAGTCCCGTCACTGGCTTCGTGGCCTGTGACGTCATCCTGTACACATGGCTTCGTGGCCATGTGACGGCTTGTTTTATATTAAATAAGTATTTGGGACTCAATTGCTCTTAATAACTCTCTTCCGTGGCATCCTAGACAATTCGAAATGAGTCTAGATTATTTGTGAGAAGAGTTCGGAACAAGCATTCCAAGAGCAGTCAGGTAGGGGTCAAACCCCCTTTTGTGAGACGTGACTGGAAGACACGATTAACATTTCGCATGGCCTTACCTAGGCTATCTTCCACGGACGGTAATCAGGGCTCTAAATCACACATTTATACTTACCAAACCTACCTTCGAATTTTCGAGCCGTTTGATGTGGAGTGGATAAGATCCAATATAGGACTGATCAGCCCCGTATATCGGTTAAATAGATCTCCGCATATAGCGATCTTCAACATGTTTTAACGTAATGGACGACGTGTTGTGCAATCCCAGCCTTAGCTATGGTTTGTGAGTCACAGCGATATGTAGGTCGCCAGGTGTGAAGGTACATGTAACTGCTCAACCCAAATATTCAAGCCTGAAAGATCAACACAGAAAACTAGGGCAGAAGCTTCATTCACAAACAGAAGGCTTGAGCAAATACAGTGTTAGTAGAGAACAAACACACCTAAAGCTTATTGAGAGAAGTCAGGCTTGAGTATTTGGGTCGGCGTATATTTACACGTTTACACATTCAATAGCCGCACGCAGTGGTATAGTATGGTGGGTAAGAGGCGATATAAAGCGCCTACTTCAATATATCGGCAGGAGGATTCCTTGCTTAATTTTTACACATTCAATAGCCGCACGCAATGTTATAGTATGGTGGGTAAGAGGCGATATAAAGCGCCTACTTCAATGTATCGGCAGGGAGGATTCCTTGCTCATTCAATAGCCGCACGCAGTGTTATAGTATGGTGGGTAAGAGGCGATATAAAGCGCCTACTTCAATATATCGGCAGGGAGGATGCCTTGCTTAATCAGCAAGTCTTTTGTGGCTAAGGCTAGGCCGACGTCGGCAATAAGCATTCCTACGTCATAGACGGTGAAATCTAACTTGGGGGCAGGGCCTTTCCAAACAATTTTGCCCAGACGAGCATAACCTATCGCTAAGCCGCTAACGACAGCGGCATGATAGGCCATGTTGGCTAGCATTTTACCATCGATCGACGACATGTCTTATTTGCAGTGTCAGCCATGGCTTTAACATGATATGCTAATGCGCCGAAAAAGGCCTACGTGTTCATGCGGACATCGTAGTGGTTCCACGGTTTCGGGTGGCAGGGGCTGCGCATGGCGTCCTTAATAATCCGCCTGTAGAAAGCAGTTTATCGTGATTCTATCTCGATTGCCCTGGCAAACTGTTTCCTTGCTTCCTCCCTGCCTTGCTTTAGAAGTGCGTTTTTTCTTCCTGGCTGATATGGGATGCTTTCAACGATTTAGCCCTGATCGCGTTCTTCATTGCATCATATTTAGTTTTCTCCGCTAGGATGTGACGGAACTCGCTATCAGAGATCTTGTTATCCACAAGTGCTTGCGAGATAGCATCTGCGATGGAATCCAACTTTGATGACGCTAGGACGCGAATTTCATCGTGTTTTTTAGCTTTGATGGTCAGGCGTCGATATATGAACTTGCACGCTATTCCAGCCAAACCACTTGAAAGAGCCGAGACTTCAAGCGCTACAACAACGGGTGCGGCAATTATAGTCGACAAGAGGCCGACCCCAGTCGCGCCGAGGCCCAAAGCCACTGTGGCAAGCGCAGCGTCAACGCCATCTACAACATTCACCGCTTTGCGGTATTTTTTGTACAAGCTCGACCGGGAATCACGATCTTGGGAGAGTTCATGCTATATATCACAGATGTGCTTTAGCCTGTAGTCATGCGCGGATTCGGCCTCGTCCAATGTTGGATATAGTCCCATGATAAATCTATATGCTGTTGTCAAGGATATCTAACTCGAGGTTATCCAAGGGGCGGTTGAACACCTTGAGAGATTTTAAGCCGACGTCTTCAGCTGGGAAGATGTTGCTCACTGTCACATCGTTTTCTACTTTTGTAGTTACGCCCTCTAACGACAGATGCACGACAGGCTGTTTAACTGCGCTAAAGAAAATCCGCAACTCTTGATCAGCGTGCTTATCAAGCCACTTGATCTGGAGATCTGGTAGTATGTCCACCAATCTATCGGGAGCGGGAGCGGGCGGTAACAGTAATGCAGCAACGATAGTTGAGTCTGGAGGAAGAGTGGTCAGGGCGGGTAACGACGTATTTATTACTAGAGCCCCTCGAGGACCAGTGCTTCTCAAATAGAATTTCCAGTCCTTGAGGTGTATTTTGACGTTGTTTTCAATCGGACTGCAGGACAGGAATGCCGTACCTCGATTTAAAACCTTTCTCACAAACCCGGCTTTATCGACCTGTACTCCCGATTCGACCACATTAAGGTCAATGAGATAGCCCACATTGTCACTTCCGGCGAGAGTCCATTGTCCTTTTTTCGTTTTAACGAGGCTATATCTCACGTGCGTCCGTGCGTTTCCCGTGTTAATATCTTCAAGGTCTTTGAAACTTACATCCGTGTTTCTTCCTGGCGTAAGCTTCTTTCGATGGTATAAGCCGTCTCTGAACTGAAAGCCGTATAGGCGGTCATTGTGACCCGCTTCGCCAAACCCTTCGGTATCAGCGAGATCGCTTAAGGCCAAATCGCTGCATCTGGGCCCAGCGGATTCAACCATCGTTGTCATGAATACCAAGAGTTACACTCAGATAAGCAGTCTTTACAAGTGTATCTGATCTATCTAACAGGGAGAACGTTAGCTGTGGGATAGGGCCAGATATTAGTGGCTTATACTGTGGATTAGGGAAAGAAATGGTTTTTCCGCAGTTTATTCCCTCACCGGTCACAGCTATAGCTCTGATAAGAGTGGAAGGGTAGGCCACATAAGGGTATGCAGTGCTGGTGCGAGCCGTCTCGACTGCCTTCCCCACTAGATTGTGCGATGTGTTCACCTCACCCAGGTGAGCGAACACTTCTTTATGGGGTGCTAGTGTGGGGAAGCTGTCGCCCTGCACTGTCCCATTCAGGATACTGTCAGGATTTGAGAATCCCAGGAGTCGCGCAAGGCCAAACAGTTGTATGCTACTGTCGGTCGTCAACTTCAGTCGACCGGTGGCATGGTTTATCTCCAGGCCCGCCCCGTGTGGCTTGAAGACCTCTTTATTAAGGGAACAGACATTGTAATAACCGCTAGGGACAGCCACAAGCTTTCCGCCAACAGAGAAGCTAGTTCCGGCTGGGACGTTCTCCCATAGTGGGTAGAAAGTGAGCTCGAGCAGTGCTACTTTGTATTGTCCGTTTTGGTTCTTGAGCGCATGTGTGAGGTCGACTGCTGCGCCATTTTGAACGTTGCTCAGTGTTACATACATAACCGGCCACAGGAAGTGCTAAACCAGCAAGGATTGCGCATGGATAGACACGCCTTTAGCTTCAATACAAAGGCCACCTACCAAGCGGGCGGGGTGTACACCGCTGGAACGAGTGTTACTGGGACGACATTCACTCACCAAGACATCCTGGTGAACACAGCAAGTGGTGGCTTTGCGGCCCAGTTTCCTGATGTATTTGTGAAATACTGCCTGCCTAAAGTGAAAAGCGACCAGCTTGTTCAGGCGTGGCGCTCTAATCCCTTGCAGTTTTGGCAGAATCAGCTGAATTTCGCCGTGTGGTGCGCCACGACCGGCTGCGGCGTGTCTGTGAGCGACCACCTAGCCGCTGGCGCACGAACTGCTAGCCACACCCGGGCCCTCTACACCTTCCATGTCTACTTCCAGATCAGGCGGATCCTAAAAGAGATCCAGGCCCCGCTCCCTCAAGACGACGCCTGGGCGGCATTTAACAATCCATTTGACCGCAGAGCATATGAGCGCATCTGTGCAGAGTTTGGGGTGTCGCCGCATGCCGATTGGAGACAGCAGCAGAGCGAAAACAGCGGCATAGGAACGATTTACTTCTATGCCACACACGCAGGCTACAGGCGACTTCCAAAACCGTACGACCCAACCTGGCATTCGTTTACTTTCCGGAAAAAACACTTTCACATTGACTACATTGCGCAGGGATCGGAGGCTGACAAGGCGTGGACAACGTTCATGCTGGACAGATCGGAGGGCTTCACACATGCAGGCGTCGAGCGTGTTAATGATTCCATTCGAACGTATGTATGGGCCATCCTCGGCGCCCAGGCTCAGACGCGCACACGGATCTTAGGAGAGGGCACAGCATTTGACGCGCAGAAGCAGTTTCTCGCCAACATCGAGGATGCGGTCTCCTCTCCAGTTGACCTCTCATCAGCGATAAAACGCTACCAAGACGTCCTGCAGTATGCAGGCTCCAAAGTTAACTATGTGTTCGGAATCGGTCTGTACATGGCGCCCAGTGACATGTTGCTCCGCATAGGCCATATCGCCGGTTACAACAATGAGATCGTAGTTGCAACAGAAAATCAAAAACTGGGCGAGAACGCGGACGTTAACGCAACAGTCGCTCCTCCAAACACAGAAGGAGATACGGGAGAAAAAGGAGTGGTTCCCACGGCGAGCGGCAAGACCGCGACGCTGGATCATGCCAAGACCGCGACGCTAGATCATGCTGTTCCCACGGCGAGTGGCAAGACCGCGACGCTGGATCATGCCGTTCCCACCGCGCCGGTTCACTCCTCGCGAGATGTCGCTGCCTCCACGGTCCCAGCTAGTCAACACGACGACGAAAAGACCGCAATCATCGTCGGTGTCATCGTAGCTGGGCTGGTGACCATTTGGCTATTTCGTTAGCCAGTCGCGAGTCACCACATAAAGCAGCCCCGCAGCCGCAACAACCAAGGACCACATATTCTCTGCAAGCCATCCAGCAGCTTTCGACATAAGGCTAAGAAGCCAGGAAACAATGCTCCCAATTATGCCGGGCAGCGACGCCGCGGCTTTTCCGGCAAGCTTTGCGAGGATTCGGCCGAGGGCGTGTAGGTGTTTCTTGACCCACTCTTTTACAGTCCCGCTCGTCGGAACGACTGGCTTGGAAGGAGTCGGTGTTGGGGCCGGGGTGCCCCCGCCCGTCAAAGCAAGCACTAGCGTGGACACGATGAAGCCCAGCGCAGTGAGGATGCTAACAACGGTTATCCCCTGCTCTCTGAACAATGTGCGAAGTCGCTCAGCCAGGGTAGTATCTTCGTTGAGGACGCGGTTTATCGTCTCACGGATTCGGTTAATCTGTGAGCGAAGAGCCTACCGACTGGCAGTTGCAGCCTCAAGGCGGGCGGCCCGCTCATCCTTAAGTTCTCGAACACGCTCCGCGACGTGCCTTCGAGAGAACTCATCTACGTCAGTCTCATTCAGTTTTCCTTCCTCGAGAGCAATGCGGTCATCCAATGCTGACAGCTTGGCCAGGTTGTTGGCGAGCTCACCCCGAATGGTCTGGAGGGCTTTGTCAAGCCCACGCAGCTCTCGGAGATTTAAAGGGGGGTCGCTCATGGTGCCGAGGACTTCATCGATTTGCGCGTCCGAGAAGGCCGTTTCCATTTTCTGAACAGCGTCTGTGGCTACCTTGGCTCTTCCGTCGAGGTCCTGGAGTTCAACGCTTTCGACCGCCGCTGCAGCCCACCAAGCTCTTCGCTCGCTGTCTGTAGAGCTACCACAGCCTGAGGGGGCAGCATTCTCGATGACTGTCTGCGCCAGTCTGTAAACCCTAGTTCATCCCGAATCGCGTTGCTACCGCCACGCACCCCAGCTACCGTGGACAGGGAGAGAGGTCGGCCTGTACGAAGGTTAATTAAGTCCAAGTTGGGGTAAGCCACAAGGCGCAGCTTCCCGTCAATCGTGAGTTCAAACCTCGAGTAATCCCTACCTAGGTTGGAGTAAGCCCCTCTCTGCCTGGTAGTTGTAGTAGTCATCGACAGTGTCTGGACCATCTCTCGCTGGAGAGAGACAGGGCGCTCACCTTCCTGCGCTTGCGCGTCCGAAGGACCCACTCTGTCTGTTGACAAATCGACATCGTCCGTTTCCTCGTCCCTCCTCGTTTCTGTCTCGTCGAGACGGCCGGTATCAACATCATAGTCTTCCATATTGAACTATCACAGCTTCTCATTACACTTCAATAAGATGGCTTCTTCACAATACGGTCGCAAGCTTAATCCCTGCCGCAGACTTCGCGAGCCACTTGGGATCAAGGGGATTCGCCAGGCAGTTGTGATCACAAACAACCCCAGCACTATCGATCAGAACCAACAGCTACTGGTGCGCTTTCCCAATCTCGGAACGAACGATGTTATCGTTCCGGGGACCGCCCGCCTCGCCTTCAACATCGAACTGAAATCATCCGACGTGAATCGAACCGTGGTTCAGAATTTGGGCCGCGCAATCATAAAGAAGACAACAATCAAAATCAGCGGCAATGAGGTTATGAGCATTGACGACTCCGACGTATACTACTGCTATCGCGACCTGTGGAAAACAGCCAAAGAGCGCGATAATGCAGCCTACCAGGGTATAGATACTGGCAGAACCCAGAACACGACAAAGCTTCGGGTTGGTGCCGGGGATGCTGAAAACAAGAAAACAGATAAAGCCATAGCGCGGGCATACGGCAACCGCTTCTTTGTCCCGCTTGACTTCGAGTTGCTGGACAGCCACATGCCTTTCTACCAAAGTGCGCTTGGTGATCGTCTGGAGTACGAACTGACATTCAACGACTACAGTCGCGTGATCGTCGCAGAGGATGATGAAGCCGCCAGTTACAATATTGAAAACGTCTGCCTGGAGTTCGAAATGGTCACGCAGAATGATCTCGCTAGATTGATCCGAACCCAGTATGCAGGACGCCTAGCCATCCTCTACGACAGGGTGCTCCGCCACCGCAAACTGACACGTAACAAGTCTGACACTCTCTGGAACATCAACGTGAACGTGCCCGCTCGCAGCATGAAGGGCATTCTTATGCTGTTCGAAGAACCTGACCCCTGGGCTCGCGACACTGAGGACTTCTATAATCCGCTCATCACGAAGGTAGAGGTGTGCATCGAGGGGGTGCCGAATCAGCTGTACAGTCAAGGACTGAGAGCGCACCAGCTGTGGGATGAGACCAAGAAAGAGTTCGCAGCCGGTAGTAAACGTCAATCCGGGGTTGCAATGGCCGCAAAAGACCTGGATCTGGCAGACGTCTCCCTGGGGGAGTTCCTGACCACAAAATATGCACTATGACTGGATCTGCGAGTCACGGACGATGACGAACTACATGGGAGCGGCCGAAGAGTGGTGAATGCCAGCGAGGGCATCACTATCCAGATCACAAAGGAAGCAGAGCCGGCCGGCCCATTGAACGTTTATCTGTACATCGTCATGGATGCACAAATGAATATCGAGGATGGCCGACTCAAAGAAGTGCTCAATTAATGGCGCAGCCCCGCTGCTTCCCAAAGACCCCCACTCCGCTATTATATGTGGCCAGACAGGGTGTGGTAAGACGGTTTTCGCCCTTGACCTGCTCGAAGGCCACTTCCGTGGTGTCTTTGAGCACATCGTCATCCTTTGTCCCACGATTCGCTACAACAGCACCTACCTAGCCCGACATTGGGTCTGGGCTGACCCAGAGATCTACATAGTCGACCCCGGCGAGCGTCTCCACGACGCTCTGCGAGCATTCTATCGCCTATTTGCCGGAGAACACACTTTGTACATCATTGATGACTGTGCCGCAAGCAAGGCTTTAACCAAAAAGAAAGACAAGCTGTCTGAGCTAGCCTTCAGTGGCCGCCACACAGAGCAGAGCGTTTGGGTGCTGACCCAGAAGTACAACTCGGTCTTGAAGGATCTACGAGAGCAGACGCGATGGTGCGCCCTGTTTCACTGTAAGGACCGCGATTCTTTTGAAGAGTGCCTCCGCGAGAACGATGTTATTCCAACAAGAGATGAGCGACTCAAAACTAGGGCGCTGCTGGCAGAGACAAAACATGCAAAACTCCTGTTAAAAACTGACCAGCCGGCTGCATATATGGTTGTTGTTTAGGCCGTAAATGTGGGAAGTGCTACTGCTTTGCCAGATTCTTACTCTCGGAGCCTTTGTGTATATCATCTACGAATATATTAGACTGAAGAGGTACGTAAGTCATAGTATTAACCTTTGCCAGCGGTACGCGCATGTGATACGGGCCACGCACGTAGCAAACATGGATTGCGATGAGATTATTGACGAGCTGTTGGAAGAAGAGGCCGGCGGTCGTGCAGCCAAGGCGGCTACATCTAGTTGCCACGACGGCGCGGCAGCCGGAGCCGCAAGGTCTCGATCTAGCTCCGTAGGAGCCGACGGGATGACTATTGCTAGTAAACGCGAAAGACTAGCAGCATTGGCCGCCGGAGGACAGGCCAAGGAGTACATGGGGAGGGTCATTACACCGGACCAGGTCGAAAGCCTGGACGATATAGAAGTTGACAAGCTGTATGCTCGCTATGAAGCGCGCTTGGGAGCTAAGATGACCAAGACCTTGGGGACAGCTGCACTTCAGCTCTATGCCATGGCAGCCAGCTCTTTGCTCCCCATTCCATCTGAAAATCAGTCAAAGCTCGTTGCTGACCTAGAAGATGATCCCTTCGTTGAGCATGCGCTAAGCAATGCTACCTGTCAGCTATACCACCGCTTTGGAATGCTCTTAGCACCCCTGACCACATTACTTACCACTGTTAAACACTGCCAATTTGGACACACATGCCCCCAGACATATGCGTCTACGTTCGATGATGACGGAGGTACTGGAACCACAAGCGAATCAGCCACCGGTGACAGTGACTCGACAGACCCTCAGTCAGGAAGGGACAGCGCCTGATGAAAAGAACCCTAAAAAGGTGGAAGCGGGACGAAAGGGCGCTGCCGCGCGAAAGGCCAAACAAGAACGACTGAAGATGGAGCTCAGGGAGATCAAGGAACGTCTTGCTGCCACAGGGATGGCACAGGCTGCCGAGACGACCACCACAAAAACCTTCTTCTGTTGTTGCTGGTCGCCCCATTGGTCTCAAAGAGGAAAAGCTTCCCTCTGGTGTTGGCGTTCGGTACCTATACCAGGATGGCGAGCTGGAGGGTGGAAGACGTCGCGCGACTGATCCAGTGTGGTCTCTCCAGGTGTACCGGCTTGGACGCTCGGTCACCAAGCCTGATGAGCCTGTCCTGTATTATCTGCAAGATGGTCCTGCTCGTGGGTTTGTCCGGGAAGAGCTCCTTGTGGTGCCTCCTGATACTCAGCTGCCGCCGGATGGCGTTCTAAGTCGCTGAGTACCGCACCCCCTCGTTTTCGGTTGCACTCTAGGCAACAGAGGCGCACATTTCCCTTGCAGTGCCCCTTGCTGTTATTCAGCCTGTCTACACTGAACTGCTGCGTATCCTTGGGTTCGTAGGCCCACAGCAGTTCGATATTGCACGCAGCGCAGCGATTCTCTTGGCTCTCTTTGAGCCGCAGGACGTAGTCCACCTTGAGATTGAAATCATGGCTTTTAGCATGGTCCTGGCGCTTGTAGGACACAAGCTTCTTCTGGATGGCCTTCCTAATGTCGTGCTCTGTGGGTTGCCTGACCTCAGTACCCTTTACTGGTGCACAGGTTACCCGTTCTAGCTGGTGCATATACTCCACACGGGACACGGCCAGGTATACTAGGTTGG